>VWZK01017131.1:52276-169788 GCA_013396935.1 Baryphthengus martii | reverse complement strand
TTTTTTTCCCCGAGCAAACCACAATCTGTATGGATTTAGAACCATTTAGTATAGCTGAAAACTAGGATATGGGCAATGATGGATGATCCATAATACTGATGTAGATGTACCAGCAATAAGTTCTGCAGGCTTTGGATCAAATTTGTGCCAAAATTCTCCTTGGACACTAAAGAACTGTGAAGGTGGATAGATGTGCACTGCAGCAACAAAATATCAACAGGAGCCAGTTAGGATGTATCTTTGATTATTTATCTGGGAAGGTTCTTTCCTGAGGAAAAGCCTGTTTCTCAAAATAAAGAAATACGTCAATCACATTAGAATTTAAACACTATTATGTGGCCTTTGATAAAAAAATTAATTATTAGGTATTCAAAACAGGATACTGAGGTTTACCTAAAAGGAAAACCACACAAAAAGTCCAGCGGCTTTGAGCCTCACACAAATAGACATGTTTTACTCCATAGTAAGAATGAGACTAAGCTCCTTTTCACCATGAGTGCAAGTGTTAGTAAAAAAAAAATCTCATTTGCATAATTTATTACATTTCATTATTAGTCTTTAATATTATTCTGAATTTGTAAACAATCGCCTTGCATTTACTCAAGCAATTGTCTAATAAAGCAAGTGTATAGTATCTCAGAGTGCATGCCTTTGCTTAGTAGAATTTGTTTTGGGTTTTGTGGTTTGGTTTGTTTTTTTTTTTTATTACTGTGAGCTAACCACAGTAGCCCAAATCAGTCTGTTAGCCACTTTATCCTATCCGAGATTCCAGCACTACTCCCCCTTAAAACTCTGCCTCATTAACCTGCCGCATTTGCATATAAGGGAACCCATCAGTTGTTGAAGCTCAAAATAAGAATCAGGTTTTCATAATAGATCATTCAGAGCAAGTATTTATGCACAGTAAGAGGGAATACCGGCAAACAGAGTACCTGTGAGAGAGAGTGGTTTGGAACAGCTGTAACTTGATTATTAGAAAAAATAAAATTTAATGAGTATAGAAACATAAAAGCCACAAAGACTGGAGTTTCTTTATGCATAAACAAACATTGGCCACCTCAATGATAATGAATGGCCTTCTATGCCTAAGCTGTTCTGTTTAACAGGTGGTATTTCATACTCAGACTTCATCAACGGGATAATTTCCTTGTTAAATTAAAAAAAAAAAGGTATCTTAACAACTAACTGCTACTTCCATGCATAACTGGCTTAGTAGGCTAAGCACTGGGGGTGGTATGATGGCACTTTCAATGCCCATACACATTTACTCAGTATGGTATATGGAAAGGCTCTCATGGGCTGCATTAAGGAAAGCATCCGAGTGGGCAGTCTCTTAAGGATCAGAAATATTTGGTGGTTTTTGCAGGTGTAAGAAATAAGTGGAAACCTAAAGCCAGATCTGCTGAATGTTCTTCTTGTCTTATAGGAGCAGAACATTCTTTTCTTAATGACTCTACTACTTAAGTGATGTACTTTGATTGAAATGATTGTATCAGATGGAGACTTAGACTCAAAAGTTTTTGCAGAACTGTGTTTAGAGGTGAAATAGTAAGCTGCTTAACCAAAAGGATCACCTATCTACTGGTTTCCAGGTTTCATATGTCTCAAACTTTTATCCTAAGAAGAGAGATCTGCTTTTGTACTACATAAATATTAACAACTTCTGAAAAGGACTATCAGGAGGAAACATTCTTTCTCATGTTGCTTTGTTGGCTGCTCTCCGACAAGTAATAACATCATGCTTGAAAAGCTCAGTGATCCCCCAAACACCTAGATAATCCCATGAGCTGGTTGCAGCTGGCTCCACGATCCTCCTATACTGGTAGCTGGCATTTACAAAGGTCTTGGAAATCCAGAAGCTAGGATGCAGTGCTCCTCATATCAGAGTCCCTTCTGCTTTAATACTTCCCCTGTCACAACACCCACCCACCCAGCTCCACTCAAAAAAATCTTCTGTTGTAGAAAAATTGGAGTTGGCAGTCTCAACAGTTGCTAATAAAACTGTTTGGATGGACTTGCCAGAGCAACCAGTTGCTTCTGTTATCCATCACTGAGCTCATTGGGTTTAGTTAATCTTCTGCATTAAAACTGCTGATGAAAACTCAGCAGTTGCCAGGGAACAAGAATCTGGGAGAAAGCTGAGTAGGTTTATGCCAATTTATGTTGGTTTATGCCATTTCAAAATAAGGGGAACTTGGACAGAACCATGCAGGTGTAGCAGAAATCCTCAAGACCGCAGACATGGTACACGGTTGCAGCAGTTTTGTCAGAGATGGTGTTTCTTTATTCTCTGAAGAGGAACATGGCAAACACTTATTTCCAAGGGTATTAGGAGGAAGGGTGATTCAATTAGACATAAATAGATAGAATAAAATCAGAGATTGTTCATTAGTACGGTGACCATTAGAAGAAATCGATTACTGCCCAGTCTGCATTTTCGTTGCAAGCTTGTCTAATCCTAGTAATGGGAAGGGAACTGGAAACCTAAGTGCCTCTGATGATGTGAAACTCAGAAGTGTAAAGTAAGTAACTGAAAACAAACAAATACTATCATTAGCTGGTTGAGTTTGTTTTTTGGTTTTTGGGGTTTTTTTTCCTAGTTTGACTGGAACTTCAAGGAGAAATTAGAAGGGAAAAGGAAAAAAAAGTAAAATCAGAAGACAGTGTAAGCCTTTTCTTAGTGGAAGTAGTTCATGAATTAACATGTCACTGTTGCATCAACAATAGTCTTCCTACATAACAGAAATACATCCAGGAGCTATACAGTATTTCAGTAGATGTCTTTTAGCTTTTGCATTCACACAGAAAACAGGTGAGAAAAACAATGCAGAGAGAATTTTAAAGTTCATAATGACTAAGTGTTAATTTTTAAAGGAAATATATTAGTTTTGCTTTCCTTATTATTGTTTGAGTGCCTTTTGCTTTAACTTTTATGCTACTTTTCCAGACCAAACACTTCATAGGACAGAAACAGGAAAGGTCATATGAAGCAAACTCCTTATTGCTTCTACCAACACACATAAATTATAAAATGAAAGCTAGACTTTTACTTGCTTTGCTCCTCTTCACATTGTCAGAAATGAAACTTAGATTATCAGGAAAATTGAAAACTTTTATACCAAATGAAGCGTAATTGTGTGCTTTTATGTTTTGGTAGGAAAGAAAACATAGCAGATTTTTACACCCACTTTCATTCATTCTTTTTACACCCACATTCATTCTTTTTCCATACACATGCACATGTACACACACAGATTTTTCTTGCTTTGTCCTTAGGTTAAGGGACATAGCTTCTGCCTCTCACCCTATTTCGTACCGTATCCATTGTGACCTGTACTTCACAGAATGGAGAAAGCCACAACTTCATCACTTGTTTTTCCAGTGCTATGAAAGCAGCTGATATACTACAGTCCCAAAGGCACAAAGGTCATTTCAGCACTTTCCAACAGAGCAGTTAATAACGGCCAATTCTCCCCCAGTTCCCTTCATTTTCAGGAGACTACAGATAATCTCCCTGAGCTGTCCAATCAATACTTCCTGCTCCACCGTGCCAACTCCACACCAAACAGGGGGTGTATGACCAGCATGGGTCTAGGAGCTTATTGCCAACTTCAAGCTAGGAAAATCTAATTAATTCATCTCTGAGACCACAATGTAAATTAGGGACTGGCTCGGTTTGACTCTACAGGATGTTCTCACAGCTGTCTCCCCTTTCACAATCTGTTTCACCTCAGAACAAGAGAAGTGCAAGGCTAGCCCATGTGCCTACTGAATTATACATTCAAATTGCTTGTGCTTAAACTCCTAAAAAAAATCTTAATGGCTTAATTAAGACAGAAACTGCACAATGCATCTCCTTAAATCTTAACTTCCAGAACACTCTCTCTTTGAATGAACCAGCAGTGTGACAGAAAGTTCAGAGCATAACTAAGATGACAGAAAATTTGGTGATGTGATAGCTTCTCACTTTCCCTTTCAAATAATCTCATCAGATGTAGGAGACCATACGAAGCACCCATTTGGGTAAAAGAAATACCAGTGTGACCCCTTGTGTGTGTGTGGTAGGAGAACAGGCTTTAGCTAAAACCTGTGGTCCCCCACAGGTCTTACTGCCTTGCTCAGAAAAATGGTAAAGTAGGGGTCCTGCTCATTGTAGAAGTAATGCCCATTTTCAAAAAAAACATCATGAAGTCTTGGTTTCAGAACAGTTACAAATCAGGAGCACAAGACAGCATGAATCCCTAGATTTTTCTCCTGTATTTTCACACAAAATTAAGAATTTTCATGTTCTTTGTTTTTCACAATACCAATAATTTATTTATTTATCGTGATTTTGTTACTTTCTGTCCATACACAAGAATATGACTGTCTTATGCCAGCGCATGTTCTGGAACTGGATCATTCCAAAATGAGGAGCATATTTTTGTTTTGTTGAAAAACTTAAATTTGTATATTTAAGTAAAACTTTCTCTCTACAATATATCTACTATACACTGTGTTCCTTTGGCTGTTCAGATTTGGTGATACATGGGGAAGGAAAGCAAATAGTTAAACTTTTGTCATTTTGTGGCTATTACTCCCTCTCCACTAACACTTCTCTATACTAGAAAAAAAAAATCAAACAACCCAAAATTCAGCAGTTTTCTATTCTTCATGTGACATATCATACCCTTATGTGTGTTCGTAACACATCTATGTGAGCTGCAAAGTTTATTGTGTAACGATGACAGCTGTAACTAGCATGAGAGTGTGAGCTCCATCCTGGTGTGCTTAGCAGCGGTGATGAAGCAGTCCTAGCTTGTATCTGTCTGTCTCAGCATCAGATCTGAAGGTTGCCTCATTCCCAGCAAGTCTCGAGGGAAGAAAGTGAGACCACAAAGTGCACCATACAAGAAGTCAGCACTTGGCACTTCAAGAAGGGACGTTTGCAGAGTGATGCATTGTTCAGATCAGGGTCTTCCTCCACACGTCAGACCTGTCCTGAGTACCGCAGCTTAGAATGGGCCCTCTGCGTTTCTTTCTCCCATCGTGCTTTTGCAGAGCTCTGACACTAATTTTTCTCTCTTCTGGGTTTTCAGCTGTCAGCTGCCCAAACCTTTTGAAAGGTTCCTGGAAAAAAAGACCTTGATACCTTGTTATTGCAGGCTGAATATGCTGTTAGAGGGCACCTTCCCCAGATAAAGCTGTCTCCGAAGCCCTCTGCCGTGAGAACTTTGGCAAGTGGCTGCTTTGCTCGGCTGCCATGACATCCCTCACATAACACCACAGTCATCGCATAACTGTACAATAAAATTGTATTTTCCATTTACATTCATGACTATTTCCTAATAATACATATTATGTGGCCTGATAACTGAATTTCATGTGTCCAAGTTCTGGATATCTGATGGAATGAACATGCTCCCAAAGGGCAGCTGGTAGAGGAAAAGGGTTAGGATCAGACTAAGCTTCTTAGCTGGATCTAATCCTGAACTGCCTCTCCTTACCGAACATAAATCTGCATTAATTGAAGCCATTTTCTCCCTCTCTTTTCCTAGTTTTTATAATTTTTTCTCAAAGTTACTCTCTCACAAGAGCATAGCAGTCTGAATTAGGCTCAGAGAAAAAAAAAGTGGGGATTCTTATGTTATCCATGGGAGCTGGCATAAGAGGAGACAGGGCAGGATAGGACATGTGTTGGAGAACAGTTGTGAATGTAAAAAGCAGAAGAAAAATAGACAGAAGGTCCTTGATGGAGAAGAGAAAACATCCACACTTAGTTTCTGAACAAACCACTGTAACTCAACACGTATACAATGCCCCTGTTTTGTTTTGGTTTTGAACGTGGATTTTTTTCTCAACCATTGATTCAAACCCAAACTAGTTTATTAAACAATTCAAAAGATGCTCTTGGGTTTCAAGCCTGTCTGTAGTGATTAACTAGGACAGCAGAGTCAGGGCCAGGACAGGAAGCCCCTGGTGGCCACCTGAACCTGTTTCTCTTATTCCGTTTGGATGTTAATGGGATGCACAGGACGCTAATCTGCACTCCTATATCATGTTAGCAAATCAAAATGCCTTGTGACAACAGGAACACCCCATAGTATTAGTGACTTTCTGAAATGTCTCATTAGATCTTTGTAGCTGTGTGAAATAAGCAGGGTTGGGTCTGGCAGAAGTGAACGTGGCTCTTCTGCATGCTGATTGCCTGTAGCCACAGCAACAAGGCTGGAATGCAACATCTTTGAGGCCATTTTGCTGGCTTCCAGACCTATCTTATCCAGGTCAGATAGATACCTGCATGCATACAATGAACACGTCCATATGATGAAAGGAATTTAGGGAAGAAGTAAGAAAGTCAGTCCGCTGGATGAGAGGCTAGGCCCCTAACATTGCTTCCGCATCCCTTGCAAGAGATCTGCCACAACCCTTTAAACTAATTCTCTCTTGTTGTGTTTCTTTCCTCCAATCAGCTCTGTCTTTTTAAAAGTCTTCACTTTTTTTTTTTTTTTTTTTTTTTTTGTGATACAGGTCACTCAGCATTTTATTTACCCATCTAGTTAAGCATGTGTTTTGATAGTTAAATATTCTTTCTTTGCCAGAGCAATATTAAAGGATTCCCATATAGACCAGGTTGACTGCAGTACTCTGAACCTACCCTGAACTCACCTAATCCTGATGTGCTTCAAGTCAAAAAGTTCTTCCAGTTGAAGGACCATGAAGAGAGTAGGGGAGTAAGTGGAATTGCAGCCTTCTTGAGTAGATTTCAACCTGAATCTCCTGCAGAACTGAAAAGCAAATGCACTGCATTGGAGACTGGGCTACAGGTGGGGGAAAGGGTCTGAGTGAGTCTAGAAAATGGTTTCAAGCACAGAGAAGGTATCAGAGGTGGTCCAAATGCAAAGGGAAGGATGACTTCAGTCACAAAGTGGAGATTGTGAGTGAAAAGAAAGGACAGGTAGAAGCGACAAACTCATGTGTGATCCACACCAACATACTTCACCTCTCTTTTCTAGTTATTTTAAAATGAGCTATGAAGAGCCATAAACAGGAACATCTTATGAACATTTGTATACTACCTCAGTTCATGTAAATGGGTGTGTCTGATCTTAAAGACACAAGTTCAGACCCCTAATAATGCAATGTAGACAATGTGCTTGCCTACATACTCTCATGTCCCTCTGCAGAAGGGAGTATATTCTAACAGGAATAGCTACACTAGTCCTGATAACTACAGGTGTTGCACAGCGTCCCAGTGTTTCCTCTTCTACCACTGCTTTGGTATATACTCTAGAAGCAACCTCTCTCTCCCTCTTACGGGAAGTGTCGAACAGTATGGCAAATTACATGATGTCAGTAGGTAGACATTTTTCATAACTGTCCATTTCGTAACCAAGGACTCAGCAAGTTTGGAGATAAATAATTCCGGGGCTGGTGGATTATTGATGTTCTCCTACCAAGGAGGCAAGTGGCTCAACAAGGTAAATTGTCCTGGGCCTTAGCTGTGCTGCTAAAGATAGAAGAGAAATGTCTCAAGAAAAATGGGAGTGTCCTGCTGAGGATGACTACCACAGCAGCAAGTCATCATGAGAGATGAGCCCTTTCCTCTTGTCAACAAAATGAATGGTACAGGTGGTTTGGTTTAAAAGGAAATTTGCACGATAGGGTGAAAGATTTTCCAATTGAGACACCCAATTAACAGATGTGACTGAACCATTTAACACATTTTAAACATGCATCCTCTGTTTCCCTTTTAAAAGAGTTGACAGGTAATTAACTACAAACCCACTCATCATTTTCTATCAATGTAGATTGTGACACGGTAAAGTTCTTGTTTTAAATTAGGAAACGAATATAGATGATGGGGTCATGAAGTGCAGATCTAGACATATACATTCAGTTCACCAGCTCAGGCAGGACTTTGACCTGAAAGATGAATCTGAATTTTGGCATCTTCTTTTAAATGTAGGTGAAATCTGTGAAATTTGAGTCAGTAGATGAACTTTTACAGAGCTCTGTAGGTGCCTGGATCTACTTGCCAGAGGAAGGCCAACTCTATTTCAAGCACAGAATAAGAGTAGGTATATTAAAATACTAAAACCATAACAGTATGAAATTTGCTTTCCTGAACATCATGCCACAGTTTAACATGTTCAAATTGAAGTTGAATAAGACCAAACATTTTCACTGAAATCAACTTGGGTTTGTGTTTAAGAATATCCCTTAAAACTTCACAGGACTGAAGTCTTGTCTGGCAATTTCAACGAAATTTTCACATCCCCATTCATTAAGCCAGAAAATTCCTGGAAAGACCAGCACAGCAGTCTCCTGTCCAGAGCTGGAAAGCTCCTGTGAAAGCTAGGAGATATCTGAGCCAAGCATGGAAAACATTTGCTTAAATAAATTAAAGATAATTTCAGAACTGGGAAGAGCCCATACTGTTTGGTTTTGTGTATATCTATCAAGACTGAACAATGAGCGGAACTCCCCAGATATCTGGCAGAACTGAGCACTACATCTCATGTCCTTTTCAGAAGCTTTGGTTCTTTGAAACAAGCGAGCTCTTCCAGTGCTTTGATTTGCCACATTTAGCTGTCTTTCAGACCTTTTGCTGGTAGGGGCATCAGAATCCCTACAACTTCAGCAGTTGACTCAGAAAAGGACATTTAATACATTACAGTAATGGCTTTCTTGGCAATTTTTTTTTTTTTCCTCAAAGCAGCTTCATGAAAGAGCTTAGGCATAAAAGCAAGTACATCCACTGCACTTACAACTTTGTGCAACAAACAAAAAAAAATACTACTCTTCTTGTGGACTAGCACTTGCGAATTGTCACATAGGAAACGATACAGCATCAGTACAATGAAGGTATCCCTGTTCCTGCAACCTGTGGATAATAAAACATCTGCTTTTCTACTACTGCACTGCCCAACAGTAAAAAAATCCTGGCTAAGAGACCTTTTTTTTTGTCTTTTATCTCAATAAAATTTTGAAATAAGTGCCTGTCTCACTCTAAATTCTTGGGTAAAAACTAAAGCCAGCAGAACATTTCTGCAGTAGCTAGGAGAGATCTTCTTTAGTACCATGGACCTTTAAGGACATCATTTAGGAAGGGCAACTTTGCACACACAGACCAATATGCACTGTGAGGACCAACCCTAAAAAGAATGATCTCTTGAGGACAAGTATCATAACACCAATAATGCTTTATACATTCTCTTTGATTTCTCTATGAAAATGCAAAATGCAACAAAAATAACTTCACAGAAGTTGGGTTCTAGTCTGAATGTCCCAGAGCTGCGCTGGACAGTAACTGTGCTAGCGATTTTGTTTCTATGCTAAACTAAATGGAATCAGGTTTTGGTAGAGTTAGTGTTTATAATAGAAGGTCCGTATTGTCGGTCCCCTCAAACAGCAGTAGCTAAGCTAAGCTCTTAACCTCCTGAGCAGCATAACTGTGATATGACAGATACTCTTTCACACATATGTGGAGAAGGGTTTCTAGTATCTGAAGGAACTAGTTTAGAATCATCTATGGCAGAAAAGTACGATGAGATCCAGCTGGTAGATCCAGCTAACAGGAGCTTAGACTAGAACTAAATTATTGATTTTTTTTAGTGAGAGTGGTTAACCAGTAGATGACAGAGGAAATACAGCAGCTTTTCCAGTGCTGAGAGCCTTTAAATCAAAACTATGTGCCTACAAAATGCCACAGTCATAAGAACCAAAATCAAAAGAGTCTCCCAAATAAAATGGAAATGCCTGTTTTACATATAGTAGCTATAGTAGTCCTTTATGGTTTTAAAATGCATAGATGAGTAAAAGGAATTTTACTGCAGACCCTTGAACTGCGTATTTCAACATTGAGATGGCCCATACAGAGCCCTCTTCGACCTCAACTTGTGTACTGCTGGTGCTTAATCCAGCACAGCAATTGTGCTGGCTCTGGCCAGACAGACTAAAAGGTGTTCAGAAACACAGCTCCTCGGATGTTGGGTTGGGTTTCAATGTCTGGTTTTCAAAAGCCTATTAAAAAGTTGCAGGCTAAATTAATTTGCTACCTACAGTGGAGGAAATAAATACTTTCAAATAAACTGCACACCATTTTGATCTCTCTCACGTTGACTTTTTTCCTTTGCCATTCAAAGAAGAATCAGAATCAAGCCCAATAGATCTGCAACAGCAAACCCTGTAGCAGATAATTCCTGAAAACATGAAAGGACATCCCTGCTTGACGGTATAATTTCTCATCCCTATCAATGCAGCTTAAAGGCAGCTTGATCTTTCTCACTCACACCATAGCCATGGAATTGTTATGAATTGTTACAAGTTACTTCAGCAAGGCAAGTTTTTTATATGAATGTGTGTTGAGAAACATATTTAAAGAATTTGCAGCATATTCTGAAAGGAGCTAAGCAGAAATAAAGGCAGTGGGAGCTCTGTATTTGACTCCCTGGTTTAGAAATCTGTTGGCACACAAACTTCCAATTGACTCCCTGTAAGTCATTCAGACTGAAATCTCTGTCCGAAGTCTATTATGCAGAGGGATATTTCACAGAGCAAGGGGGTTTCTGTTCACCTATGAGGATTTTATTGTGCACAGAAATGAAAAAAACACAGCCACTAATGCAGTAATTATCAGTATAAATAAAACAGAATGCAGAGAACAAAGACAAGATATCTCATCATTTCAAAGCTTCACAATGGTCAAGTCCTGAAGTGAAAATGACTTCTGAATAATGTGTCTCTGCCTTACACCAAAGCAAAGTTTTGGATCTGAACTACCCTAGAACAGGATTTGAATTTCAGATGGTTTGGCACTCCTTAGGGTGGTAGATTAAGAAAGTCTTTCTGTGGTAGGAGAGGATCCATGAATGCAGTCACCCCTTCCTGACAACTGCAGGTAATGGGACTCTTTCGGGAAAATATTTTTCATCATCATCTGGCTGCTATTCAGGTCCCAGCTGTGCTATTACAGCTGCTGTAATAAAAAGTGAATAGACTGAGGGAAGATTTTTATTCCATGATATTGTATTCCAGCTCCAGTCTTGAGTGTCAGTATTTAAAATGGTATCTAGCTGCAGCCCTGATGTTCATTTTATGACAGTGCAGCAAGTTACCACCCATAAGCTGACTGCAGATAACTTAACTTACCCCTAGGGTCTCATAAAATGCAGTAGTTTCATAAAGGTTGCTTATACTTTTAAGAATTTAACTGTGCTATAATAAGCATGAGTGTTTGTTTGCTGAGGCTCAGCTGAGGAGAGCGTGAAAGTAAGATGTTATATCACAATAACTGAACTTGATCACAGTAAACCTTCCTTCAGATTCCACTTTTAACCATTGACAGAGACAGGATACTGAGCTGGAGGTGCCTTTGATTCAGAATAGTTTGAACACAGAGAGCAGTCAAGTCACTTTGGCTAAAATTACAGGCACCTGCCGTAACAAAGAAAGGAACTAAGACCACTCGTGACAAAGAGTACGTGAACATAAATTATTTTAAAGTTACTAACTAACCATCTGCTGATCCGTCTTAGCATTTCCAGTTCTCTTTGCTATAGGTCAGCCCTGGGCTAGGGATCTCATTTAACGCTTCACATTTGTGATGCTGCTGCAGAGAGCACTGCACTGATCTCTCCGTCCTGCTGGTTGGAGCACAGGATTTATTCTTTGCAAACAGATGGGTTAGAGATTTGTTTGGTTTCAATGAGACTGCTATTGCTATGCTGTAACGGCATTAGTTAAATAAGCATTAAGGCAAATGGCTGTGTTCTAGAGATGAAGGTAGGGAAGGCAGTCATTTGACACTCATTAAGAAAAAGTCTCTCCTCTTCCCCTCCTCCCTCTATATTCTACTTCCTAAACCTAGGACAGAAATCCTAAGAAAGTCTTTTGACCTCTATGGGAACTTCACTGCCCCACATACAAAGTACAGTCTATGATTTGAAACTCTGCTATAAAGGTGCCACGTCTAAATGTCTAGCTAACTCTCCTGCCATCTTTCTGAGCTCTTATCACCTCAAGTGTTTAGCTTAAAGCAGTCACAAATACTGGACTTATCCTATGCAAGAACCGTATAAAGACTCTTTGCCCTCTGCATGATACAGTTATGTGTAACAGGGGTCCATGTTAGCTAGAGAATGTTCCCTGTATTTCTTAATGGGATACCATGGTTGCTCTTTAAAAGGCTTCAACTTTGCCATTATAGATGCTTCAATTTTTGCATTTCCAGATGCTCTAGGACTCCCAGGCTGATTAGTCTGGCTAAGATACTCAGTTGGGCTCCATCTCTTCATGTGTAACTTAATTCCCCAACATTCTAAAAATCCAGCAACATTCATCCAAAGAGGAGAAAAGAATCAAATCCTCCACCAGAATTTTTTTTCAGCTAACAAGGCCATGCTATCTGGGCATTTGTTCGCCCCCTGGATTTCTTATCAGGTCATCTTCCAGAGAATTCATATTAAACAGCCAAGAGGAATCCTTGGTGCTAGCGGCTGTATACATGCAAACTGTCACTGTGAAGAATTTACAAGTGATGTATGCTACAAAAGCTACAAAAGACAGCTGGAGACAGTTTCAGCTCTTTCATATCTGGACATTGAGGTTAAACAAACTTGCCCTTCTTCATTCCTGACAGAACCTGTGGATTTAGGGTAACATTCAGTTTGAAAACTACTTCTTGACTAGTTTGTATTAACAAACTAGGTAGATGTGGGGTTTCAAACTAGGTAGAAGAGCTCACTTTCCGGGGCGATTACTAGTATGTATTCTAGGGACACAAGCTTGTTCCAGGTAGGGGAAAAAAAAAATCAGTAGGAGAAGGGGGCAGACACTGTCTGAGAGCCCAGGTTACTTACGGAGTGGTTCAGTGGACATCTCTGAGGTGATGGCAGGGATAGGATTTACCATGATTTCTGCTTCCTGGGGAGGTGCATGGAGGTGCAGTGTGTGGTTAGGACACAAAACATCGCATTTCCCTTTAATGTTTATTTCTATTTAAAAAAGAGGGAGGGAAAGAGAGAATTCTAAGTTGTATGTTATGTGTTAGATTTAGAAATTTTATAATCAGAGTGAGCATTTATCAAAATTAAGAAGGATTGACAGCCCAGAATACCTGCTTTTCTCAGTCAGAAATGCATTTAATAGGGGAAAAAAACCTTGGTGCATCCCTCTGTCCCATATTCTGCCATAGAAATTGTTGATATTTCTTATGTAGCAGCAAGCAGAATGTTAATTTCATTCTTATTGTAGCTTAAAAAGTCTTGTGTTTTAAGAAAAACCTTTGCTGATAGCCCTCTGACTGAACTCAGCTACTTTTTTTGTACACTGAAGTCTCAGAAAGATGCTGACATTTCAGAGGAAATTTAGCTCACTGAGGGTGCATCTCATCTTTCTATTATTTCATCTCACCCTCTCCTTACTGGATTCCATCTTCTGCACTCTCTCTCCCTTTTTGTCTTCTCACTGTGGCCATTTTTTCCTCCATTTTTCATCCACGTGCTGATCATTATATGATTCTGCTTTTGCGTAGCCAAAAAGCCCAATTGCAATGACCCCAACATCCCAGAAGTCAAGCCATCAATATAAGTTTGGAATGAAAGCAATATTGACTGCCAGCACTTCTATAATTCCAAGCAATCAACTCCAGTCTCTTCTCTCTTAATGACAGATGAATAAACCATTTGACTTCACTTTTCCAATCTATATGGAGGCCTTCACCATCCTTTATAACCCTCAAATTCAAGACAATTAGGACTTGATTAAATCCTATCATCTCTCAGGTCTCTTAAGGCGAGTAATGGCTTCTTGGAGGAGCCAAGTAATTTTGCAACTTCTCCCATTCCCTCCCTCTCCGTTCTGATCCATGTGCATTTCTGGCTCTAAACATAAGTTTAATTAAAAGTACTTGACATCCAAAATAATTAAGGAGATGATTCTGGACCATTAACACAGAAGCTACGTTTTTATTAATGATTTTTCTAGAAAAAAAAATATACATACTTATACATACATTTATATATACATTTACATTCATATGTGCATTTCTATTTGTATTTATATATACACTGTATATATAGACGTATATATACACGTAACACAAATCCACAGGTCTCCACTTTGTGTTGGTTCAAAACTCTACACTGGCTTCTTCTTTCCCTGAGGAAAAAACCCAAATAGAAAACCTGATCCAAATGTGCTCTATATCTACTAGGTTATGCCCCAAACTATGTGGCAGAACCGCCATGAATATCTGCTACACACACACCAAAACTGTTGGGTGAGATTTCCTGCACTCTAATGACACACGTTTTATAAAAGACTGAGTACGAGTGTGTATGTCCTTGAACTGCCAGCTGCCTATAGACTTTTTCTTCTCTGCTTCTGTGACACCACAGCCTGATGTCCTCAATCTTCCTTGCTTTGTGATTTTAATCCATTTCTACTTTTTATTAATCTGATATTATTTTGGCAGCACTCTTAATAGACAACTTTAATATTTTCTCTCTTTACATTGCTTCTGTTTCTATAATTCTTCTACCCTTGTGTGCCATGTTTAACACTTGCTCTTGGCACTCAGCACCAATCTAAGGGTGATATGAACTCCGATCCTCAGGCAATAGCCTTATGTGCACCTTGGGGTTCACAGGATCTGCCTCTTCATCATGGCCAGGTACAATTTTCACATCCTACAGGAATAACAGTATTTGCTCACAATCTTCAAAACCTTTGTCAATGGCCATCATCATGGATGTTGATGGTGCACTGGTCTCAGGCTGAGAGGAAAACAGGTTCACCCATGAGTTCTGTTCAGGCAAGAAAGACACTCGGAATTTTGATCTGTTCAGAACTGTGCTGAAAACAAATGAACACGAGGGGAAGTTGGACGCAGGCAGCCTCTGAGGTCTCAAAGAGAAAGAGCACTTCAGTGTCCAGATCCTTCTGGCTCAAGTGGCAAGCGGACAATTTTGAGGAGACAGGAAGACATCAAGCCTCATAAAAATGTGATCTTATTTCTGTTGCATGGAAATGAAGAGAAACAAAATTAGTTTCAAGTTGTGCCCACCCAAACTGCAAACTTGATCCCCATTAATCCCAGAACACCCTTTGACAAAAAAAAAGCTCTTAAGAGCTGAGCTGTGCCTCATGTTTGCCCTGCAGAAAGCTGTGAGCGTCTCTTCCTTGTTCTGCTCCTGAAAGCTCCTCACTGCTGAAACATAGTCATACAGAGCTAGCCCTGTATAAAGAAAATACGGGAGTGGAGCTATTTCAAGTGAGCAAACCATAGGTTGTCAGTCTGCAAGGCAGAAATATCCATGTAGAAATCATAAAAGCAGCATTGTCGGGCATGAGAGTGGGTCAGTTTACAGTCAAGTTCAATTTATAAACTTCATAAAGAGCTGAAAAATGACTGAGCAAGGTTTTAATAAGTGATTGTACTTCACTAATAAGATTAAGCAATCATTACATGGAAACATTAGCAACATACTAATTGAATCTCTGGCACGCTTATAACAATATGTGTTATAAATAGGATAAACTTACAGGGCTTTGGCAGTAAATAATACCTAGTAAACTACATGTTACTCCTCACTTCTCCAATAGGTTCAATGATGTTACTGGTTTATCCCATCAGCAACACACAGTGAGGTAAGAGGGAGGCTGAATAAACTTCTTTGTCTCTCCTGTACTGTAAGGGATAAAAACTTTGCTGGCTTTTCTGCAGCTTGAGACACTTTGCTTTTCCAATAGTTATCATCTCAGGGGCAAAGTGTGGTCCAACAGTCAAACATGCCCTTCAGGTCATTACAGACATAGATTCAATTTCCTGCTCCCCTGTAGACCACTTAAGAAAATTGTGATGTTTTTGTAACATCTAAGATACCATTTCTCCAAGATGAATCCGCACCAAGGTTTTAAATTGGGGACCAAAGCAAGGATCTTGCTTGGATGTAGCACTATGAGTATCTATTGAAGGAAGCACCTCAGAAAAAAAGAATAAAATCTTAGTTTCAGGGGAAAACTGTATTGCTCTTCTTATTTCAATAAGAATCAGCATGCCGTACTGAAACCAACATTATGTTTCTTCTTTTATCTTTGCTAAGAAATGACAGAAATTTAGGGGTAAAAGAGTAAAATAAGGTGCAAGCTTGGTTTTCAAGTTGTCAGAGGACTGTGGGATGATTTTTTAAATAAAAGGTCAATTAAAACCAACCAGGGTAAGAACTATAACCAAGTCTATTGTCTAAAAAAAAAAATTCTGTGTTGTCTTTAGTTGTGCCTCGGGACCAGATTATATGTTTGTTCTTTTCCATCTCTGGTTACTGTGATTCTATACAGAGTCCTGAGACAAAGCTGTGAAAACTTGATCTAATGCCAAATTGCTCTAGGGTAAAAAATTGCCTTTCTCTTTGACGCAAAATAGATGTCTCTGAGAAGACGTAGGAAAGGATGAAAAAAACATCAGTAATTGCTGCTTTGCAAAGGAAAGCTCTAGGGCCAACTGACTTAATTATGCTAATCACCCTATCAATCTTAATGGAAGAGAGTCTGTAATCCTAAAAATACAGTCAGTGAGGCGCCAAGAAAATTCTTGATTTTCTTACATTTGGTAAGGCCGTTGATCACATGGCATCATTATAAAGGGATCACCTTGCTCAGAGATAAAGCTTAACTAATTCAGATCCATTGAAATGGTCAGGTAGGTGTCAGCAGAGATGGTTTGTACCGACTGCCACATGAGATAATGAGACTGCTCCTAAAGCTTGTTATGCAAAGATATCATGGAGGAGAGGAGAGCCAAACTTTTGCTAAACTTTAAAAAGGCTGTGAAATCCCTCTTGAGGAATGGTGCTTTTACTCAAATCACAAACCAAGAATTGTTATTAATAATGGAGGTGGATTTTTCTGAAGGCCGTATATCTCAGGTCTCTTGTAAGATAAGAAATGAGGGAAATACCTGTGAGCGTGGAGAGGTTATGTGTTGCTATTCCCATCTGGTACTGAAGGAGGAATGGGAATCTGAGTTGACAAAAGATCAAGCTTGCTCCTGCTATCTCAGAGAGATGTACTATGGCTGATGTATATTCATTCTCCAAAGGGACCATCCAAGTTTACTACGAATACTTACACACAGTATCTCCCTAGTGGAGCCCATACAAGGGGTAAAGAACCTCCCACGCACATTGTAAACTATATTTCTATTATAGTTCCTTTTAGCAGCTGCCTAATGAATGCAGAAGATACATGAAGCTTTAGCATCCAGCTGATTTATTTCTTTTTCTCTTACCTTTCTGAAGAAAAACCTACTGCTTCCCGTCAGCTCGAATCTGGTCATGTTACAGAGTACAGCACAATTTTTGCTAAAAGTTACTTGTATTTATAGCTTTATAGTCTGGTTTGGGAAGTAGTACAACTCAGTTAAAATGGAAGATCACCAGAGAGTGTGTGAATAGAGGGATAAGTGATAGGATATGCTGCTCTTCTCTCAACATTTCAGATTGGATGTTGAGCAGGAGCTCCCTAGCTCTTTTTCTCTGGAGCCCATTTTCACAGCTCTGTTTTCAATGATGTCTATCTTTCCCAAAACAAAATCACCCAACACCTTTATTTTGAAACTTGAGTATCCCCAAAATTCAAGTCCTGTTTGGGTGGGAACACTTAGCAGTTAAGCTAGAGTGATGGAGTGTGTGTTGGAAGACTCCATGTTTGGCATTAGGAAACATATCTTCATCTCCTACTGTGATGATGATAATGTCATGTGAACTGCTCACAAATACAAAGAATTAAAATTTAGTATAGAGTTTTCTGAGCAATTAATGTTCTGTTTGCTCTCTTGCTTGACCTAGCTGAGTCAGCTTTGTGTCAATTTAAAACTAAAATAAAGACCTTGTTTTTTTTAACAAATATGTTATTTATTTATGTATAATAAACTCCAGTGACCACATTCTCATTTTAATAGAGAAGGCTGATGCTTTCAGAAATACAGAGTTATTGCTAAATAAAGGTAAATTTCAAAGTAATGTATATTTTTATTTTAAAAAAACAAACCACAATGAAAATATGAATTAGAAATATATTGACATGGGCTAAAACTGTTCTAAATTCTGCACAAATTAATGAATAGTTTTGGCTGTTGTCTTGGTTTTGCTGGGACAGAGTCATAAGCCTGCCACAATCTGCAGCCCATTAGCAATTTGAGCAGCTGACCTAAGTTGGCTCACAGATATATCGCAAACCGTAAAGGTCATGCTCAGTATAAAAGGGGAAGTTTCCTGAGCTGTGGGCCTGTTCTGATCCTGATCCTTTTCCTGTTTCTGCAGGTTGCCTTTCTGTTTGTTGTGACCACTGTACATTTGCTGGGCTGCGTATAACTTTGTTTACTTTATATTGGTATTAGTTTGGCTGTTTTGTTAAATTCATTTTCATTTCAACTTGTGAGTCTCTTTTCCTGCTCCCCCTTCCCTGCTGGAGAGTGGTCATCAGGTGATAGAACAACAGCTATAGTTTAGCCTTGGATATGGGCTAAATATAGATAGTTGCCTTGAAATGGCTTTTTATTGAATATACAATTCTGAAAAACAAAAGATAGTGGATGGTATTTCAGAAAAGTACATTTTCTACCACCTGTATTCAGAGATTAACACAACATGTTATTTTAAATTGTGTGCTGTTGTATGGATCTGTGGAGAAGATGTAAACACTTGATTTTACTTTCAATGCTTTATACTATTTTTAAATGTTTTTTCAAGTAAGTTGGTATCAGATTGCTGAGTTTGAACCATTTGACACAGCCCAATCAGATCATCCAACCCTGTTATGTAGGATGTGCCAGGGTAGCAAACAGCAAAAAGGGGTTTTTATCTCCAGTCACAGGAAAGACTCTTTCCTGACTGCTATGCTGATGCAACAGCCTGAAGGCTTCTATCAGATTATTTGATCTAAGGTACTGAAAAAGCGCAATGATTTAATGAAATTGTTAAGTACTTCAATACATCTAGCCATACATGTCTTATTAGATGGTAATCTAAGATGCTGAGAGCTACAGACACCTCTATATCGTTTTAAGTTTTATATAAATCATCTGCTTGTTCTTAGCTAGCTTGTTATTTTCTGGAATAGATCAATTGCTATTATTCCGATATTTGACACCTTACTTGTGTCACAAGACAACATAGCGAATAGAGAGCATCCAATTTCTGTCCTTTGTGGTGCAGACTACTTAAATCAAATTTCCTCTTGCAAAAGTCTGCTTTGACTTATGTGTTGGGACGAGATGGAGAACTGACTGTGGTTACTGAAGTTTATTATATGTAGAAGGACATTTTTGGTAAAAAGCAAGGCATTTACACTCTGCAGTAATATTACGTTAGCTTTTACAACTCTATGAAATCCATGATAGAACTTGTCACTGAAAAAAGGTATGAGATACTGGGTTGTGAAAGACTTTTCCTATGGTGGGCCTTCTGCTTTATCTTGCCTACCTTTTAAATATTTGTCATTCTACAAGCTTTGCAGATACAAGGCTTTTTGCAGTAACAAAGCAAAATTAACAAAAATCATACCTCTACAAAAGACAAAAAAACCCCCACCACCACAACCAAAACCATGCCTACTTAAGGAATGATTTATTGTGGTGGATTAAAGCTGATCCCTTGGAGGATATAACTAGCAGACAGCTGTACATGACTATGAGAATTCAGCATGAAATCAAACTGTCCAGGGCAACCTGTGCTGGGAAGGTATGAGAATACCAGAGAAGCTACAATCTAACTGCTAGGTTAACTGTACAATGGAAGAATAAGTGTTGGACTGTTTGAAATTGCATGCAAAACTAAATAATCGCAGAGGTTAGTACTAGACTTCTTCCAAGGTTCTTCCAGCTCAAATCTTCCCAAACAAAAATTCTGAGCTTTGTGCCTGCACAAGTTTGCATCCCCTTTGCATGGAAATAATTGGTTTATTTCCATCTTGAAGCTAAACCCCAAAAAAAGGATAATATCGTGCTCAGAAAAGTACAATTTCAGAGAGACTAGTACAAGAAAAAGGGGAGAGGGGGAGCTACAAAAATAAAACCCAAAACAGCAATGACAAAAAGAAAGCTTTTACTACTTGAGCATATTCCTGCCTGTAAATATTTTATTAAAGAGAAATGTTGGGTTAGTGAATGTGCATATGGCACACACACATTGCTTTGAGATTCAGATGTGCATGTGATTTTCAGTATCATCTGGTAAGGGCAGGGATCATTGACTGGCAATCCAATAGAGCTGAGTAGGTGAGGAAAGGAGACATTTGGCAAGCTGGTCAGAGCTGACTTAGTTCTCAGGCATCAAGGCACCAGTGGCATGCAGGATATGCTGCTGGGCTCAGCCTGTAAAAACACCTTAGGAATCAGCTGTGATTACATAGAGCCAGACTATCACTAGCCCGGCTCTAAAGGGGATCAGGGCTAGGAGGAGCTTTTATGGCCATGGTTGGTGAGCTGTGCAGCGGCCCCTGAGGTTCTGGGAGGAAACCGAAGGGCAGTTCTGCAGCCTCCCATTCTGTGGGGCTTGGTGCATATGGCACCTTACTAGGTGGAGGCTACAGAAGTGTCTTTTTTTTGTACTGTACAGGAGAGAATGTAGTAGAGGGAACTGAAGACAGTGGAGCTGAGGGTGCAGAGCTCTTTTGGCGTAGTTTTAATGACATTACCCAGAGCCAAGAGACTGCATGTAGCTCTAAAAGAACTGTGAAACCTCTTCAGCTTTCATACATGCCAGCTAGTAAAATGGATGTTAAAGCAACGTTTATGAAATCCTGGATTTCAAGTCTCAGGAATGGCGTGTCCTGATCATGCCTGTTCTGTTTGAATTCTTTTCATCTGGCTACATGCAGGTATAGCAGGCCAAAGAAAAACTTCGATGCTATTCACAGTGGCATTTTGAGTGACAAAGAAATACACTAAGTTCTCATCTATTGAGTGCTGGGAGCCTAGTTAAGTTAGATCTGCAGAGCATGTAGTCCTATAAGGTGTATATATAAAGAGAAAACCTCTTTGTTTCCTGTGGTGCAAATGCAATGAGTTTAAGATACATTTTACTTAAAAGGGAGAATATTTTCAGAAAGCAACACCTGTAAAAGAGCATTCTCAGCAGACTCAGCTTTTCCTGTATAGCTGTAAGCTGTGCTGATGTGCTGACCCAAACACCCTCATAAATTTAGACTCTATGGAAGGCGCTGCCTGTAATTATCTGAAGCAGCTAGAACATTTATTATGATAATTAAAGTCAATTACTTTTATGACAGGATCAAAAAATAAACACCACCTCTAACACTTCCCTTGTTTTCCTATCTCTTGCACAATATAATATTGCCACAGTAATTACTGTATCTCACCACCCTCCTAGCAAATTCCAAAGGCAGGGACATCTTAATTCACTTGGCTAGGTTCCTTCCACATGACTGCTTCACCCTGTGACAGTAGATGGATATGTTCCTTAAAATGTTGCTAGTGCTCCTGACTTGCTTTGCTTTAAAAAATGAGTAGTTTGTTGTTGTCAGAACACCTCTGGATAATGAAGGACATGGTTTGAATTATTACTAAGAAATTATTAGCTCATAAGCAATGCTAGACACGTCCTAATGCACTCTGAAAAGGGATGTTATTATGACTATGGGAACAATACGAGACTGAGAATATCTTATACCATTCATTTCTGTATAAATGTCTGTTCTATTCCAGCTCCAAACAGAATAGCTGTCTATTAAAATAATCACAAACTACTTTTCCTCTTGGGATTATATTCAGGGCCCAATTAATAGATTAACAAAGTTACTGTCAGTGTTTAGAAAGTTTGATTTTCAAACTTCTCCTGAAAAGTACTTCAGTTCTAAAGCAAAGGATGCTTCTTTTAAGTCAAACACAGTACCTTAGGGAAATAGAATGATGCAATTTGTTACCAGCTATCCTGCTCAACACCAGTCTGTTTCTCTGTTCTTTTCTTGGCTTTTCTTTGCAGTAGAAATAGTAGTTATCTGTATCACAACAAAGCCTCTTCCAGGCCTCATGTCCAAGGTCACAGATCTTTTGTGCTCTGGGCTGAGCCTGTACCTTCTGAGAAACATTCCCTCTCTGATACTGCTGTGTGTTAAACAAAGATATGCAAAAAAAAAAAAAATATCAGTGCAGTGAAGCTTAGTTTTGATTCACTCTTCAAACAGGAGAAATTTATTAAAAAAAAAAAGAAAGAGCTATTATAAAGAAATGTTTGTGGAAAAGTTCAGCGTTTACAATGAGACAAAACCCAAGAAAAGTAATGGCTGTTCTTGCAGGTCTCACAAGTAGTTCAGAACTGTCAAAACAAGTAGGATATTGCACAAATACTTTCCATTCTTAATGACATATATCTTTCAGGGAAAATCACACAAAATTCTGTACCAGTACAGTAGATGGGAACGTTTCATGGGGCATTCAGGTCAAACACTTTTGACCGCAAATTTCTAGGACATCCATATTCCATGGTGCAAGCGAGAATTTCTTGCATAGCACCACAGAAGTCTGAATTCTCCTGGAAGTCAAATGATACTGTGAATAATGTGACTCAGACAGGATCTCAGACTGCTTAGGTTATAAGCACTGATATAACAAAACAGCTTTTCTTTGTTTGTTTGTTTAAAAGAAGTTACTTAATGAAACTATTTTAACTAAACTAAGCTGAATAACCAGCCAAGACACAGAAATATAGAAACATAGAATAATTTGAGTTGGAAGGGACCTTTAAAGATCATCCAGTCCAACCCTCTGGGCAGGGTCATCTTTCAGTAGAATAGATTGCTCAAAGTTTCATCCAACCTGACCTTGAAAGCTTCCAATGATGAAGCATTCACAACTTCCTTTGGCAATCTGTTCCTAGACAATATTTTACAAGACAAAAAAATTTAACCGTTCCTTGGTATCCTACCACCAACATCATATCTCACCCTGCTTCCTCTCCCACCATTCATGGTAAGCAGAACCACTTTCTCACTCTGACAGGGAGTCAGTGTAGGCTATTTGATACTTTGTACAGATGGTGGGGTCTTCACTGTGATGGACATTCCAGACCCCAATAAGCTTCATGAAGGAACCTTGACAGTCTCAAAGATGCAGCAACACCTGAAGAAACAGAGAAGGACTCAATCCACTGATATCTGATGGCCTTGTTTTAGAAGAGAAATGGGCACGAAAGGCCATGTTGTCAAAATCAGGCTGATGTTTTCTCTAGCTCTATTCTTGCTTTCAGCAGGGACTGTAAATCACGTTGTGGCAGTAATGGCATGGACAATGATCCAGCTCTGTGGAGTTTGATACTTACACAAAACTCACACTGGGGCAGTCAAGTCTGCCTGGCTGGGATATGAGAGCAGGGTCTACTGCAGCTTGGTGTTGGTGGCTAGTGTTCGATTGCTGGCAATTTAGTACTATCTCTGGGAGCACTGGTGGAAAGAAAAATGTGTTTTTTCTGTAAGATGAGTGTAGGAGAAAGAAGATGCATACCTGCCTACCTTGCTGTGGTTGCACATTATTAGGGCACAGGATTGCGGGTCTTGCAGAGGGTTACGATGATGTAGAAGCTGGAGTAGGAAGCCTCAGCTCTCTCTCCAACAATGCCATAGACCATGAACGAGACCTTGAACTGTGGTAAATGCATTGAGTATGTGGAGAACTTTCTCCTCCTGGGTCTGGGTTCATTTAAAATAAAAAAGAGGCGTAAATAATATTGAAAATATTGACGAGACCGGGAATCCTGATGTAGACAACGCCAGGAGTATATGCAACCGCTGTGAGGCCATGTGATTTGCCCGCATTACACAGCGAATATTCACGTTCCAGTGCTAAAGACCAAAGTTAACTAGTGGGTCCTCCTACAGGTTAGTCTACAGCATTAGTGTTGCCTTAATGTAGTTCACCTTGTGGGCCATGTTGAAGACAGGAATGAGCATACTGTGATGGACAGTGACCCCTAAAATTCTCTCTGATCCAGGCCATGTGTCATTTCACGCATATCCATGGAAGCTAAGCTGAAGATAAAAATAATTGGGTAAAAGTCAGTGTGAAATACAGTAATTGGCATTTGATGATGTAAGATTCTTTTCTTCCCTTGACCATTTTTTTCTCTTGCTCATACCCTCTTACTGTTTTGGTCCCATTATATTCAATACTGGAGTGTCATAATTTGAATCTCTTCTTTCCTGAAAGCCACAGCATTTCTTAGGAAGAAATTCTCTGTAAACCAAACCATTCTTTGCTTGTAGATCAATGATTTTTTAAAAATAATAGGACATTAACTGAATATATCTGTGTCTCTAGTAATGCAAGCATGTTGTAAAATAGTATTCAAACATTGATTAATGAATTTAATCATTTCCACACAAAATGCCATAAAGAATAAAAATAGCTCATTAGAAGAGTTTGTGAAAATAAATATTTAGCCTGGTAAAGTTTCCTGGGGAAACTCAAGTTTTTCAAGCACAAAAAAATGCAATAAAATTAACTCTAGTTACCGTGCCGGTTTTGTTGCTGTTGGTTTTACTCTTACAAAGTTCTGTTATTCCAATGAACACATAGAGGCAAAAGCTACAGCTAGACAGTACAATTTATTTCATTATTGTAAACATGTAAAATACGAAGATCAAACCTGGTTTGGGTCCCATCCATCAGATATTTTCAGTTTATTACAGCAAACCAGTGAAAAACACTCCCTCCGAATACTGACCCATGTCACTGCTTGCGAGGATCACTAGCTTAGGTTCTAAGCTAGTCTCTGATAGATGTACCTGTCTGGGAAATTACCCTTCTTATTTGTACGTTTGAGTCCAAGGGAAGTGAAAAATCAAGCAAACTAATTAATGTAAAAAAATTAAACAAAGCAACTAACATTTCTATATTGAGTTGTCACTTGCTGCACAGCAACAAGATAACAAATTGTACGTCAAAGAGAAGAAAAACCTGAGTCTTACCACATTGCAAACCACATGATGACCTGGACTTCTCTGAGAATGTACTAAGTGAGAGAGTATCTGCATTTGCAAAATGCTTTTCAGGTGACAATATTATGGGAAGAGAAGTAATGGAAGTTTATTAGGCTGCTACCATCCCCGTGCAGAGAATATATTGTCTACTGCCTCATTCCCCAGGAACACGGTAGATTTTTGCTGGTCTCGGGCATGCCCTTTTTATTTCTTGCTTTTCAAGTTTAGATTTAACATTCCTGTGGTTCTATGGAGCAGTAGCAGTCCATCAAGTAAAGGAACAATATTGAACACCAAATGTTACATTAATATCTGGTTAAAATGCAGTTATTAAAGAAATTAGATTCTTCCTGAAGAATTTGCTAGAGCACACCAAGTTCACAATTTACAGTATCAGCTTGATGGAAAAGCTCTCATAAATTCAGGCATTTTAGCCAATAGTGTTGCCAATATTGTACCCTGTCAGAAAACAGGACATCTGACCCATCATAGTTCTTATTGCTTTTGGACTCCCTGTTCCAAGATACTTATAATCCATTTCTATGGTTTTAAAATGAAGCCTGTCATTGATATTATTTTGAAGAGATCATAAGTCAATTGTAGAATCCTAAGGGATTCTAAAGATACTTTAGCCCCTCTCCATTTACAAGGTCAATACTTGAACTGAGATAGGATACTTTTGCCAAAAAGAATTGAAGAAGTAGAGGGCTGGCAATAAGAAGCCTTGGAATTGCTTGGAAGTTTTACCCACATTTCTAGTGAGCTTCATCTTTGGACTTTCAAACTTCCTTGTCCCCAGGATAGTATTGGGTGTAATAGTTCATTTAAAAAAAAATAAACAACAAAACAACCATTGAAAGTTGATCACTTGGTCTTAAATATCAAAAATGTGAAGAAGAGACTACAGATGGCACTTGGTAACTTGCCGTGGTTCCAGTGCTGTAAGAAAAGGTGTTAATAACATCAGAAACCTCATTTTCTACTTAACTGATCATTGTCTTCATAGACTTTTTCAGATACAGTGGATCACTTTATCATTCACTCCAGAGGAAGACATTCACTATGGAGGAAATTTAATTCAGATCTTCAATAATAAGGATGGGAAGACATTTCCCAGGTAGTAGGGAAACAAAGGAATTTAAGGGACATGTAGAGAGGGGATCTGACCTGTTTTGAAGGATTTTTTTTCCCCTCTTAAGCACAGAGTAGGTTGCACATCCTCAGTGCAAAGGGACACGTTTCTCCTCAAATATTCATCTTGTCTGGATTGCGAGTCAGGCTGGTCTTCACTAGAGAATGAGACTTCTGGAGTAGCCCAAAACCTAAATAGTGAATAAGCTGTATGAGCTGGAAAAAGGCTTTTCTGATAAGAAATTGAATGACTCAAAATCAGACAAAAAAAACCAAAACAGTTGAAAGAGGAGAGAAACTTCACTTCCCTCAACTTGAAGGGAAAAAAACCCCAAAGTGAAGCCAGGCAGGGAACACAGAACTAACTGCTTGGTATTTATACAGGATCCTGGGATGAATGTCTTTTGCAGGCTCTTTGCCAGTACTGTACAGGCTATTTCTGTTCGAAGGGCTTCATGTTTACAGAGGCTGAGAGTTCTCTTTTATTAATCATTTTCATGCAGTCAAGTAACGATGACAGAAATGCTGAGAAACAAGATCAAATGTATTGTGGGTCGCTATTGCTCTTTTACCAAAGTTGTTCTGATATTTGGCACCTAGACCAGCTCATCAAAACGTATCAGAGGTTAAAGGAAATAATAGCGTGGGCACTGTAGAAAATGATAAGAAACAAGTAGCAGGAAGGCAGATAGTACTGTCTGAAGCCAATGTTATTTCCAAAGGTTAGGAGAGAATTAATATTTCTCCTTTTTTCAAATGTCAATTTAATCTGAAAGACACTGAACCTCAAATAACATTTCAAACTAATGTAGAACTTCTGAAAACAAGGTAATTGCTGATCCAGCAGCCAGGGATTTCATCTTGAACTGACTGTTACTTTCAATACCCTTGTTGCTTTACAATGTAAACACATATATCGGCAGGAGAAAAAAAAGTGTAGGAAGGGAAAGGGGGGAAAAAAGATTCAAGGACAGCTGCTGAGTCCTTGGCAATGGTGAGCTGCCGAAACAGATATGCTGAGATTTAAAGGTTGTACTGCTGTCTGTCTGGATATTTTGTGATCTTTTCTCACCAAACATAGAGGCTGCTACAGTAAAGGCTTTATGCCTTTTTGATAGGAAATCAGTGACTTTAAAGGTGAAGGGCCTTGCTCAATGCTACACAGGAAATCCACAGTACGTCTGATGAATCCAAATTTGGGGTTTTAGTGTTGGATGCCATAATCAACAATGATATAACTTCTTAAATCTCTTTAAATATACTCTGCACCTGGCTTAAGGCATGCTAACATACTTCAGGTTTTGCTGCTTATGAATCAGAAGATGATAAGTTACGGGAATTTTTACTATCAGCTGATGCTGCTGAAGTATTACAAAAAACGTCTTGGCTAGAGCACTGCGGCAGCTCAGGGACAGGCCACCTAGAGGGACTGTGGAGTCTCCATCTGAAAGATTTTTAGACTTGGGTAGACAAATATCTCTCCATATATACCAAACTAATCCTGCTCTGGGTAAAGAAGTATGGACAAAGTACAGTAATGGATTAATTGATGACTCTTTCAAGTAATGGTAATAACCACTCTGGTAACAGAGTTGGAAGTGCTCACTGTGCCTCTGCTTGCTCTAGGTACCTATCTAGGATTTAAAGGCTCCAGTGTAGAAGCTTTCTTTGCAGAATTGACATCTGAATAAGCCAATTTCTTTCCTTTTCTTTGTTTTTTGGGTTTTTTTTTAGATCAAAATCAGTAGACAGACTAACTTAATTATTGAGTCTGGCCGTAACTTAATTCTTGGAAAGGCTTTGAGATCTCAGCGCAAGTTTAATATTAAAACAGTTGTTTTAAAAAAATGAATTGGCTGCTGAGAAATGTGAATGTCCTGACATCCATACGTGATATCCATAGTATCATAGATTCATGCTTATTTTGAATAAGGTCTACAAATTAATGGGCTGCAGCAGAGAATCGAAGAATCAGAGCAGCCTACTTGATCTTTTCCACAAAGTAAAATGATCTTTATAAGGTAATTAATGTAACAGTTTTACCAAATTTGTCTTGCTGCTCTTTATGTCAATAGCATGATGAAAGGAGCTATTTCTGTTTAGGACTAGGGGGAAAGGTATGTAAGGAAGATTCAAAAGAGAAGACAGATGCGTAATGCATTGGTAGAACTTTGATATATACCTGTGCTGCAAGCTCACTTGAACTTTTTTTTTCCTTTCTGTATTAATTTAAGTGCTTCTGGAAGGGTTGATTGTCAACCTTTACAGAAGGAAAAAAAAAAAATCTTTATACACAAATCAATGCTGTAAGGAGAGTAGCAGTGCAAGGTTTTTCACAAACCGTTATCATTCAACATGGTCTAAGTGCTGAATATCCCTGAGAGGCAGAAATCATCTATTGCCATATTTCAAGAGAATGATCTGCATAATAAATGTGGCAAGTGATGGTGGCATTTTGTGATGTATGCACTTGCTCAGTAGGAAATATGCTAGATTCTAGATCCAAATCTTTATACGAATTTTTAAATAGCCCTCAGTCCTTCAGGTACCCTGCACTGGATTTAGAATAAAAAATTCAGGGCTTTGAAGGTGAATAATCTTCTGTGTTCATATACCTGTGAATATTGTTTCAGAACTGTGTATCCTCTGAAAAGAAATCCTGATAATCCCCCTTGATCAGAGATGGAAGCAATACACTAAAACCTTTTGAGAAGCAGAATGAGTATAAGATCATCCAAACACTCACCCTTCTCTCTTTCCTCCTTCCTACTTCGTAAGTAGTATAACAAAGTGAAATATTTGTCTTCCTGTTAGTTGGTAAGACTAAAAGCACTCCTGTGTGCTGTGAAAATGTTTATGTTTGTTTGTTTGTTTTGTTGTTTTTTTTCCAAGACATTTTCTAATAAGGACATGTGTATTTTCAAAGTAATTGATGGACCTCCAAGAATTATTTTGAGGACTCTTCATATTTATCAAATCTGAAGATTTGGAACCTGATCGAAATTCCAGAGTATCAGAATGAAGCTTCCTTTGTCTTCCACTGAAGTTTGGAAGTTGTCCTAAGCACATCCCCTACTCATGTCAGCCTACCTGTAAAGTTTGTGGGAGCCTGTTTAGATTCATTCAGAGTTAATCTGGACAATTTTTAGATTAAATCAGGAGTGATAACTCTTTTACACTTGGAACAATTTTTACTCCCAATAGTGTGTTCAGGAAAACTGATGCATCGATTTTGGCCATGAGCAGCCAATTCTGAAGAAGACAGGCCTTCAATGAACCACAAAATATAGATTGCACCAAAAAAAAAAAAGTAGGAAAACTCTCTAAGGTGAAAAAAATCAAATGTCCTTATGTCTTCTAAACATGAGCTGATTTTTCTGATCAAGAATTCACTATTATAAAGCTTGTGACAAAGTTAAATTAAATCCATAAGTGAATCATGAACTGTACACCTTCAGACAAGCTATACAGGAGAAGTACACACTTAATCAGACAGAATCAACAATCAGCAACATGATTCCATGACAGAATTTTAACAAAAATACATCTACACTGTAAGTGGATAAAACAACACACTGTGTTACACATGCTACAGTTCTCCGTAGAAGTCAAGAAAGTATTTCTGAAGAGGTAGGAAAAGTGTCCTCTGGACCCTATGGTCTGAAGAGCTGACTTTTGCTAGTACATGCCTGACGTGGCTAGCTCAGACTTTGATCAGATCTTTAACTGTATTTGTTTTGCCTCTTATGAGAAGCAAGCTTGCTAAGAAGTAATTTATTTACACTATACAGCAAGGTACTATACATAATAAGAATTGGATATACTTGGCACACATTCATTTATGAACATGCTGTCCATGCAGAATATAACTACAAGGTCTACGCTTATATTTATACCAAAGAAAAAGGCAGCTTCTATTTATTACTTCAGCTGGATACCGAGAGCTTCCCAGGTTAGACCTACTCAGCTATAAATTATGGAAGGTACAATGGGAATGAGTTAAAGCATTATGCCAGTGCTGCAAAAACTTTATTAGAAGTTATCAAGATGTCTTCCATACATAATTAGATATGCGTCAATGACAAATTTGTACTGTTGATAGACTTATAAATGAATCCAGCATGCAAATTCTTTCTTATCTTTGTTGAGATTAGCATATCTCATCAATACTTTATCCATGTATATGTACATACTCATTAATAACTGCCAGAGAAAGAATTAGATTATGCTGTCTTTTTGTACAGAGAAAATATTCCTGCAATTGGCCGGGTTTGTATAATGTATTTCCTTCTCTCTGTGTGGAACAAACTCAGTGGCTGAAAGTACATCCAGCAACGTTGCTGATAGCTTTCTTCCTGTGTGAAAATGTGATGGGAGCAGCTGTATGCTCCCTTCTTGTTTTGAACACACCCACTTCATGTCATAGCTGTTATTTTTATAATCAAGCTTCCTCTCAAAATTCGTGGTTTTGGGTTAAATAATCCACAGCTCTGTTTAAAGATCAGGCTAGGGAGATGGGATTTAGTATTCACATTTCAGATATTTTAGTGAACAGGATTTTCAAGGGCTGCCCCTCACCATGGGGAGGTTTGGAGAAGCCAAGAAAAAGCTTTACCCACATATGAATTTTTTTGGATGCATCTCCAGCAGAGGCTCAGAAGTTGCTCTCATTTGTTTTCCTAGCCATGAACTGAACTGAGAGGCTGCAAAAATCAGCACGTTCCTGTCTTCAAATCCTACAGGTAATGGACAAACAAATCAGAAAGAAATGTTTGATTCACAGGCAAAGGTGTAGTCTGCATGGAAGTTAAGAAGCATGTTATGGAATCAGCAAATAATTGTTTTTCTCCTTTGGAGTTCTACTTACTAGTAAGAAGTCTTTGCAGTACCGTTTTGTTTTTCACCCATGCCCCAATGCTTAAACCTTCAGCTGAAGTGATTGAATGTAAAGCTTTTAGGAAAAGCTATTTCTGCAGTTTTCCTCAGGAATACATCTGAAAATATTCTTTTCTTACTGATGATTTATACTCACAAATGTTCATCACCTTGCTTTGCCTTCAAACTAGAGTTAAATAGGAGTTTTAATTCTATTTTAGCACTATTTCTGACATCTCAGGTTTTGTTTCTCAAAATTTAATAAGGGCAGGTAACATTTCGGAAAGAAAATTGTTTCTGGAATGCTACATCTTTCAGTGTAGCTCTTAGATTAGTTACTAGTTCCTTCTTCCACTGTCTGCCCATAGTATTATTCCAAATCCCAGTCACCTCCAAAGAAGCAGGGATTAGGACAAGCTATGCCTGTATTGTACAACTATTCTGAAGAACAGATGATAAAAAAAAGAATATGTTTATAGAGATTCTTAATTTTTCAGCTTTAAAATTATTTTATGCAGACCAGAAGCAGGATGCTCAAGAGCCACCTAAGAACAGATCTCATTTCTGTTTAGACCTAGGAAGAATAAATGCTTATGCAAAAAAATACCTGGAGTTGGTTAGAGGATTTTTGACAATCTCCAGAAATACATAAGTAGCTCATAAACCCAAGAGTTCTTGTTGCAAGTATCTCCCATGGTCTGCTCTCAACAATGCTTTAAGTTACACCTCTTGACTCATATGGTCTTGTTTCAGGAGGACATAGAGCCACCAGGAAGTAGTGACTGACGATATCTGTGTCTGATGAAACTTCGATTTGAATTGCAAAGGTGCCCATGTCTCCTTTTCGTAGGTTATACAAACTCAGTTGAGCTGTCTGGCCAGAGGAAATAGGTGAAGTATGAATATAGGCAGTTTAGATGAACATTTACACATCCGAGCAACAAAAAAGAAAACCTGCGATCATACTTTTTATTTATTTTGATAGTAAATGCTGACATGAAAATAAGCATGTTTTGGTTATCCAGGAACAACATACAGAAAGAAATATATTGAGATGCATTGATAAGACACTGGTAATATCTTCCTACGTGTAGCAGGAAAGTTTGGCTAGAGGACTTCCTAAGGAATAGCACTGAGGTTATTGTTGTGACAGTTTTGTGGCCATTCTAGATTAATGTTCCTGATTTGTCTCCTAAATGCAGTATAGTCCCAGTCCTCTACAATACTTCAGTGGTAGATTTTGTTCCTGTACTCTGCATAAAGCTGTAGTCATGGCTGAATGCAAGAAAACGCTGCGCCTGAATGTTAAATGAACTGAAAAAAACTATACTTGAACCTACTGTGTCACATGGTAGGAAGGTAGGCACGCTTACTTTTTTACTCTCTTATTTTGCATGTTGTTGCATTCATATTGAAAGAGACAATCTGTACCCCAGGTAGCTCACAAAGGTCAGAAACTTGCAGATGAAACAGAGACAGTAAATTCTTTTACTCTGTGACAAAGAGGGCAGTTGAACAGAAAAGACAAACTTGTGCTTACATACCTTGTTGAAATATAGACACTGATATTTGAAGCTATAGAGACTGACTTCAGGAACTGAAATTCAACATAGTAGCGCACCTCCTGAAGGAAACAGACAATATCAATTCTCACATCGCAGCTAGAAACTCATGTGAAAATCCTAGAAGTGGCAACCTGCCTGTGAAATAAGATCTGACTTTGGATATTAACACTGGCATGTTTTCATCTATTTATAACATTATCAGAAGACTTCCCTGGTGTCTTACTAGTCCTTTCAGCATTATCACAGAATCATACACTCTCGTAGAATCATTAAGGTTGGAAAGGACCTTCAAGATCAAGTCCAGCCTTCTACCCAATACCTCCGTGACTATTAGATCATGTCCCAAAGCACCACATCTACCCATTTTTTGAACACCAGGGATGGTGATTCCACCACTTCCCTGGGCATCTTGTTCCAATGCTTAACTATTCTTTCAGTAAAGAAATTCTTCCTAATATCTAATCTGAACTTCCCCTGGTGCAGTTTGTGGACATTTCCTCTTGTCCTGTTGTTAGTTACTAGGGAGAAGAGGCCGACACCAGCCTCACTACAACCTCCTTTCAAGTAGCAGTGGCATAAGGTAGCATAAAGTCTCCTCTGAGCCTCCTCTTCTTCAGGCTAAGCAATGTCAGCTCCCTCAGCCTCTCCTCAGAAGACATGTTCTCCAATCCCCTCAGAAGCTTTGTTGCCTTCCTCTGTACCCTCTCCAGCACCTCAATGTCTGTCTTATACTGTGGTGCCCAGAACTGAACACAGTACTCGAGGTGCAGTCTCTCTCTCTTCTACTCTGTTTAGATCAGAAAAGCAAATAAGCTACATAGAATTCTAATAAGGAAGGATTTTTTAGTAAAATTACTTCTTAAAATTGCCCTCTGCTTCAGTGTGAAGAAGAATGCATAAGCATATTGTTGTTGTAAACACTATTATAGGTAGCTACTTTAAGGTTAGCAATATACCCTGGATCCAAGCAGCAAGAAGAATGAGATGTAAATAAAGCCAGAAGGCCAGCTCACTGTGTCGCTCTAGGAAATGATATGATTTCAGAAAGAAATACCTGGCTTCAAAGTAAGAGGGTTATTATCCTCAGGCTTAAGGATGCTCAGACATCCACAGCTTTCCTTTCTCCTATGAAAAACCACAACCAGTTAAGAGAGTGGGTTACACAGTGCCAATTAGGTGAATGGAAAATTTCCGGGTCTGTGGTAATTATGTGAGCATTATGACCAACAACCTTATGTATTTCATAGTACTATGTAATACACTGAGGATGATCCTTTTTGGCAATTTTTATGGTGCCTTTTCATCATGGTGGCTAGCCACTGCTCTTTCCCTGAAGCAAGGCAAGCTATGTCATTCAATCCATTTGCAGCTCTAAGTCTGGTTTCTTGAGAGGATTGTGATTTCATCCTGCTCATCAAACACTGTCAGCACCTTAATTTCCCCGGAGTTTGCCACAAGTAGCAGCAGACAGGCAATGGAAGTTTTGATTCATTAAAGTCATTAGCATTTTTTGGCATTTCTGTTGAGCCTGAGCAATTACTAATAAAAGCAGAATGACTGTTCTTGACTAAAATTCTCCTGATGTAGGCAAGAAACCAATCACATGGATACTGTAGTGGCCCTACATATAAACAGTCTATTCTATCCACTTTTTGAAATTCTTCCTATAATTACTGTCGTGGAAAGTGTCTTGTGCGAGACACATTTTTGGAAGCTGGCATGAAAAACATATACCTAAGTCAAAATATTTCTATATTTGAATGAAAAAAAGGTCACAACAGAAAACTAAATTCAGATTACCAGCAAGTAGATAATCCATTTGAACATAAATTTTAGAAAGCTGCGTTTCTGTGTGGTTCAAACACATAAACCAGTTCTTAAAGTGCACACAGGGAATGGAATATACTTTACTGAATCAGTTTTTTCATGAGCAAGAGACAAACTTTTCTAGATTTTGATAGAAAATACACCCCAAGATTTTCTATGTGTTGCAATTTGTGTAAATATTACCTATGAATTTGTTTCTTTGGGAAATAAGCTAGCACACCTTGCCACCTCTTATAGATTTATTAAAGTAAATGGCACTGTACAGGCAGCTCTTAAGCAAAGTGAGGATTACCATCATACATGAAGTTTTGCAGCAGCAAGGCCTCTTAGTTCTAGTAGACTTTAGGGCACAATAAGATCTGTTATCTCAGACTGATGTCTAGCCTTACACTTGAACAAGTTCAGTGATGGAAATCCTACCCAACTCGCCTTGAGAGCATCATATATTGTCCTGATTGTTCTTCTACCCAAAGTATTTCCTAATTTTAAACTGACATTTTCCCTGCAACATCCTAAATCCATTAGTCTTGTCCTGCCCTTGATGACTCAAGAGAATAATTGGTCCCTGTTCTCTCTGTAATATCCCTTTATGTATGTATAGGCAGTTATGTCTCCTTTTCTCTAAGTGCTAGATTGTCAATCCTCTTTATCACCCTTGCAATTTCCATTTTCTAAGTCTTTTATCATTTTTCTGCTGTTCCCCTCTGGATTACCCTCCATTTGTCTGCAAGGTCCCTAGTAATCCAGCATGGAGAAAAGAACAAGCCTGACACATTGCTCTCATATCAAGTGATGGCTAAAGGAACATGGAATCTTTCCCTTGCAAGATGGAAATCCCCCTCAAGTGGGTATTTTATCCACATTCGTTTTACAAAACTTTGCAAAATAGAAGCAACAACTCTTTCCTCAAAACAGAGGAAACGTGTTGAACAGATTTACTGACTTTTTCTCTTGTTGAACAGAGGTACTGTGATCAAGTCCAGGCAAACTAGCTCAGGCTCACAAGCCATCCTGTTGCAGAAATCTAAAATGAAGCTTTACAGTAAGCAAGAAAAGGAGTGATGTGCTCTCACAGTAAATAGAAACACTGAAAACAAATATGCTGTGTTAAAGAAGCAATTCACTTTCATTCATGAGTGGTTAAATATGAGGTTTAGTGCCACTCTTTTCCAATTATGAAGTTCAAAATCTCTGGGTGAAGTTGTCACAGCTGAGAAGTGCAAGTAAATGCATTAACCCACATAAATGAGTTAAACTGTTCACAGTGCATTTCATGATCAGACCATAATGCAAAGCAACAGGATTTCAATTTTAAAATATTACTGTTCTAGCATTATTCCCACCATTTTCTCTAAAATAACTCAAATCCTAGGAAGATACTAACATCTAATTCCTCCCCAGCGTGAAATAGAAGTCTTTATCTGCCATAATTAGCAAAAAAAAAGACTTTTCTGAATCGACAGTGGTTTAACTATTGAACAAAATATGCAGAATGGTGCATATTTACAAACTATTCTTTAATTTCAGTGAACCACGAACTAACAAGCACAACTAATCACCACCTATTTGTGGCAAGGTTAAGCCAGCATGGATATATACTGTTTTATTCTTTGCATTCTTATACCAGATCTCAGAACATGATGTCCGTATTTTCCAAGTCATGTTTCGGTTCAGATGTCATGGGATCCAAATTGCTTCAATGTTGGTTTTGGTTATGTTAGGCAATAATTTGGAGTAAATAATTTTTGAAGAATCACTCTATCAGATGCATCTGTAGCATCTGAAGCACTTATTAAACAACCAGTCAAAACACAGAAACCTATTTAAAAATTTTTCAATGTTTTCTTCTGTGCTGTGTTTCCTCCTCAACTCCCCAACACCCTGATTTGCTTTTTGAATTCTTTGTGCTTTGTGTTGTAAGCAATGATTGCCCACCCCAAGGGCTGCTTTCACCATTTTTTTCAGATGTAAAGCTACAGCAAGAAGAATTTTTAGAGGTGTACATCAAGGTCTGTTGGGTCTTTGAGCATTCCCCTGAATGTGTACAAAATTCTCAAACCTTACTTTGGTGTGCATTCAAGGAGAATGTCATTCCCAAAAGCTCATGTATTTGTTTACCGATGGTATGTATTCACATTTCCCTTTCTACTACCACACCACAGGGACCAACTGCTTCTTAGTATTTTCCATGTGCAAAGTGTGGAAGGCTGAATGCAACTAACTGCGCTTCAGGCTGCCCAAAATAGCCTTGATAAGCCATTTGGGAGTCCACCACTGCTGCTGTCAGATTTTATATCCCTATCTTAGTCCAAAGAAAGATGAACCGCTTGCAAGGAGAAAAATCTGCTATCTGGTTGTGGAACTGACAGGGAAACTAAACTGAAAGTCCACCTCCAACCCCAAAGTCTTGTAGGAATGATGTTATCTCACATCTCAGGCAGGAGGACTGAGCGTTTTGTTCATGGGGTTAACAGATTCCCAGTGGCTCTGAAAACCAGTGTTTTGCCACGTGTGGGGAAGAACTGCTAATGTCAGCCTCCTGTTCAGCTACTGTGATCATTGCTACTGTAGTACATAGACATCAGAATAACATAACAGGGGGGACTGAAGCATAGAAGATGAATAGCACTTGCCAAAACACACAGCTTCTCCAGTCCCTCTTGGACAGTGAATTCAACAATCACACAAGGAATGATCTGCAAAGCTATAAATCAATGGAAGTTATATTCTGCTAAAAGAAAGAAAGAGATTTGCCTTCCAGCCACAAGGAAATAATGGAGGCTGTCTGTACAATTTGCTTTGTATTTTACAAAAGACATTTGATGATATAAATAATGCATTCGCAGTATTCTGAAACTGGCCAATATTCACAGTTATTGCAATCGGCTGTGGCAGGACATTAAACATGGTTTAGCAAACTACAGGAGTGCAGTGGGATACAGCATTAAGAAACTTAGTCCATAGCTAGTTTTTCTCATTGTATCTCTATTAACATCAGTGGAACTGCTGCCGTTTTTACCAACTGAAGTTCAGATCAATGCAAATATTTGTTTTTTGGGGGTAAATGGTCAATGGAATTGACATTAATATCGAAGAAAAGTGTCGGGAAAAATACCAGCTGTAACAAGTGACATTTACTCTTATATAGCACTAGTAAAAAGTATTAACCAGTTAATGCTGTAAATTGGTGAGCTTCTCATTCATGTCAGATGAGATTACCAGAGAAGTTACTTCCTCAGAAGGATAAGCTGTGCTTTACAGTTCCTATGTCTTCAACTTTCTCCTCCTCATAAGCTTTGCATCTATTATATACTTCAGCATCAACCTTTAACCTACATGGCAGCCAGAGCTGAGAAAGTATTCCCCTGTACAGTAGATTCTGCTGCAAATCTGAGTTTTTGAAGTTTGAGGTGTTTTTTTGTTGTTTGTTTGTTTGTTTTTTTAAAACCCCACACTTACGACACTCAGTTGCATAGAATCTTTTTTACTCCAAAAGAATCCAATCAAAGAGTTTAAAGGCAGTATCCAGTGATTTTTCTGGTATTTTCAGAGCCAAAATGTATTCCCAATAGCTTAATGTAAATTAATTAAACAAACTAGTTTTTATTCTCTGTACTGTACATGCAAACTCAGCCCTTCCACAGTTTTATGGGTCCCTGGTTTCATAACTTTCCATATATGTAGGCAAAAAGTAGTGGAAAATACAAAGCTTCTAAGTTACAGATATGAAGAGAAAAAATCTGTCTTTCTCAAGAGATTCTGTAACTGATCAGCTGCCAAAATTCTATGATTAACAAATAGATTCAACAAACTAGTGTTGAAATCATGCTGTTAACTACATGTTTTTATTTGTTATGGACTAACCTAGCATCACTTTTCCACGCCCCTCCCAGTACTGACTTGCTTTAGGTGTGAATTGAGGCATATGCAGCCATCTGTATCAACTGTTTTCAAGATTTTCTTTCAAATTAGGAAGCGTAACTTCAATGGAGAGCTTTACCTTACCAAACACTTGTGTAAGGCCTTCTGAATCGGAGATCTATGATATGTTTGCTATATGATTCCAGAGATGGCAATATGGCCTTTGAGACTACAAGCTTATTTCCAGTTAAAGGGGTTTGGTTCCGGATTTAAATATACAAACTAAAAAAAATAAGGCAAATATATCCTGTACTTTGTGTAGTCAACTCAGTATGTCAGATTGTCAAGATAAGTTCTTGCGTGTTTGACCTTCATACTAATTTTAACTGCATTCTAACTGTAGGACAGTTGCACTTACCTTACCTCAAACAGTCAGTACACACAAAAATAAAGTACTTGAAAAAATACAGGCCATGTCTTACTTTATTTTGGCAAGTTGCTTTGGCAGAAGGAAAAAAAAGAATTGTTAAAGTAACAGTAGAGCTCATGAGCCTTGCCAAAGATTGCTCTTTGAGTGAGAGTGTTTCTTTGGGAACATGTATATTTTCTGTATTGCAAGTATGGTAATAAATCATTTTACACTGAATTCATTTAGACATTTGTGAAATAGCTCATTAACAAGACACTTTATCAGAAGCAAAGAAGTGAATATTTTTAGCACATTAGATTGATAATAGCATTTCACATTTGCAGTAGCCCTTTCCTGCCAGAATCTTCACCCGTGTTACAAATATTTATTAAGCTTTACACCACATGTGGGGGACAGGTACAGTATTTTATATTCCTTCAAGGTAATCCACTGCAGACTACAGAGAATTCCCATCCCAAATGAGTGCCTGCTGAGGATGCTTAGCCTATTATTGCTAAGCAAGATGCAGGTATAAGTCCTGTACAAAATGACTTACCTCAGTTACGTTTGGCTATGGGTTTGTGTTTCTCAGTTTTCCCTCCCATTCCTCCAAATAATCTGATCACAATCAAGCCAGCACTGCCAAGCGGCATATGTGTGATAGCGACTGCAGTCACTTGTTCCATTATGTCTCTTCCATATGAAATTTTGGCTGTGAAGAAGTAATGAAAATGGAGAATCTGATTATATGGACATCTGCCAAACCCAAATACACCAGATAAGTCCCAGAAACCCATGGGTTCGAACACAGAGGAAATGAGTATGACTATGTACTTACAAAATGGGTATTACCCCGTCTCTTTCTCTCAGCATATCCCCTCACAACCTTGAAGGTAAATAATGAAGGAAATGGAATGAAAATTCCCAAGGTTCTGCCAGATGCAACCAAATACTAGCAAGAGTTAAAGGGCTCTGGAAATCACGTGCTAGAAATGTACTTGCTAGGGTTTAAGAACCAGTCCTTAACCCTTCCACAGGGAGCAATATTCCTGACTAAGATGCCTGAAGCTTCTCTTTTGCAAAGAAACTGCAGGTAGAGAACAAACCTAATAAGAAGTATCAGTAGAGATAATCAGCATGAATATTTCAATTCCCTAAACACAGGAACTTTTTTATTTTAAAGCTATAAAATACCAATTCTTAAACAATCACAGCTGCAACTTCACTACAAATATCAACAAAATATCACAGGAAGCGGTGAGAAACCTGGATCACCGCCTTTCCTGCAGTAATACCTCTAAGAATAGGCAGCATTAGCAGCCTCTAAGGATAAGGCTACAGATTCTGCTGCTAGGTAGAACACCTTTTTAGCAGTAACCAATATGTAAGTAGATGCTAGTATAAAACATGCAATTTTCAAAATAAATGAGTATCTATTTATGAAATCACTTGGTACTCTAAAGTCAAGATTGAGCTTTTCTGATTTATTCATTCCTTAGCATCTTCCAGATGAACTAGATAGCTACTAGTCTTTTCCTTTCCACCATGTCTTAGCTCAGTCCCTACAGCATTTTCTGTAAGACCACACTTGTTGAATTTTAAAATACCTTACAAAATTTACTGTAGTCTTAGCTCCAAAATAACACATATCCTTTTAAAAAATATGTCTTTCTCATTAAAAATAGAAAAGCAGTTCCAGTGTAATATGGGAACTGGGAGGCTATAAGTTTTAGGTGTTACTAAGTAAGGACTTTTGTTCTTGGTTACAAGCAAGGGAGGAAAGGAAGAAGCAAGTGTGGTAGGTACAAGACAGCTGCTCATAAACCTAGGTAGGGAGAGAGATTTGTGCCTGCTAGAGAACTGAAGTTCTAAAGTAAGGGAGACAGGTAAGGGTGAACAAGTGGATTTGTTAGATAAGAAATATTCATGGAAAGGGACATGTGGTCTCATGTAATGTCAGGGGACTGTCTGATCGTTTATTGTTCTCTGCAAGCTTGTGTTTCAATTTACTTCTAAGATTTATGAACAGTCGTAGCAATACTGTTCAGTACTGCTAAATCTTTGAAAATAGATGGATTATCTTAAGAATCAAGACCATAAAAGAAATGCACAGTGATGTCACTTATACATCCTCAGTCATAGCTCAAAGAAGCTAGAATAATTTCCCTCTCAGAAGAGGTTTTATTATAATGAATGTTGACGAAGCAGCCTTAAGGAGTGTTGTTTCTATTTGCCTTACTCTAAGCTATAGCTACAGATTTTCATTCTTCACTTTCTCATTTATACACTTTTTACCATAACTTCCCTGTCTATACAATGTGGGAACAATATTTTTCTCTCTTGAGGACCAGCTCATAGGCGTCTGGTGACTGCTGCTCCCAAAGAATATGTTTTGGAGTGCTGCATTTTAAGCAGGAAGAAAAGCTTATGCAAAGCAATGTGTTGACTGGACTATTTTCTTTCTTTAGAATAGTTACTTGTGCACAGACATTATACATGCAGGTTAACTGCATAAGATGTGGGTATGCTTGCCGCAACTCAGCTGTGTGGAAATGGTTACTTAATGCTTTTATAATAAGAAAATATTTGCTAGGTGAGGCATATCCTTTGGAATGCTGATTTGATCAGGCTCCCTGTAAATTCACCTTCAACAACTCTTTCAGCAGGCAAACATACAAAAGAATTGAGAAGAAAAGTTAAAAATAAAAAGGCAAATTCTCCAACTGAGGGCTCAGAGAGACAAAGTTCACTGTTTTCCCATCATTGCAGTGGATCCTGCAGAAGTTAAAAGGCAACAAGAAAAGGCTACAAGAGAATAGCTTTAATACACAATCCCTTGTATTTTCTCTAGGATAATTGCACTTGATATTACACCAGTTGCACTTGAAGCATAATTTCCTGTTCCACAACCCATGATCAATACCTTCTACAGTGCAAGAATCAACAACCCCTAAAGTGCTCCTTTATGCTGCCATGCAAGGTACTGTAATGTTTGCCTTCACTTAAGCTGTCCTGAACCTTTACCTCCCTTGCTAACTACCTTCATAGCCTCATGACAGGGACATGGAGGGACAGTGGGGTGTGAGGTGAGAAGGGAAGCCTCGTGTGATGGCAAGAACCTGCCAATTTAAGTGGTGTTGGTCAATTCTAGCCATGATGCTGTGTGTTTCTGTAGTAGTTCATTACTACGTGTACCTATACAACCTTTCCATTATGACAATTCTAGTTGGTTACCCTCAATAAAAGTGAATCATGGTCTTCTGCAGGAAAGAGACACCTCCTAGTGTCTTGGGAAGGAGCAATGTAATCTTGTTACCTGAAACGACATGCTGCTCTGAAAATGTTGATTCAGGCTTGCTTTCTGTGGCTTACGGAAGACCGTCTGTAGTGCTTATATATATATGCTTTCCACTGTATTTTCCACCTGCTGTCTTTTCTGTGACATTTGGATTGCAAATCCTTGAGGACAAGCACCCACTCTGTTTTTCAGTGTTTACACCAGCTAGTGCGAGAAGGTCTGTTCTTTAATTAAGAGTCACAGGTGTTGCAGAAACATAGATATGTGAATACTTGACCTGCCTCCTTTTCAGGTATGTCACTGAATTCACTTTGCAGTAGTACCTGATTACTTTAATAGAACAATAATTATGTGCAAATACATTAATTTTCAGATAGGAACAAAGATAAATGAGCTGTAGTGTAAATGGAGGGGCTGAGCTACTCTTCCTGGAAACACAATGAAAGGGAAGGATTGATGTGTCACAAACCCCCCCCCCCCTCCCCTTATGCAACAAAGCAGGACCCTCAGAGCTTTCTCAAATCAGCTTTGTAAAGGATCTTCACTCACTTTGTAAAGGATCGACTTCCTTTTATCTCATCCACTTTCTCCTGCTAAAATAAGGACATATAATTTGCTTATTCTCTTCAATAACTGATTTTAGAATAAACCCATTATTCTACAGGCTTTAAACTTAAGAGCTATTTCTTTAGATGTTTAACATGCTATATACTGCTTTTTCTTTGAAAATCTAGCTGCTGCTATTGAGATATGATGTGAAGAGTCTATTGTGGGTAGGGAAATTAAATTTTAGTCTTTTTTAGGCCATAGAAAATAATCAGTTTACCTTTGGAAATGTGGTTTGGTTTCAGGCTAGAGTGGAGGGGGAAAGCAAAAACAAAACCCCACAAAAATTTCTTACTTTATTCTGAAGATAAAACCCAAGGTTATCAAAGAGAATGACTGAAGAGGAGAGGTGTATTTTATCACTCCATCTGCCCTGAAAAAAAAATCATTACTTCCTTGAGAAACGCTTAGATCCAGAGATTTGTCCCTAAGATCCAGTTTTTCCCTGAGCAGCAGTGCCGGAATGCAGAGATTGCTGGGGTCACTTGGTGGAAGAACAGGGTTCTAATATATAATGTAGATCTCCATTTCTACAGTTACACTGCCTTTTTAACATCTTAGAATGCAAATCTTTACTGTCTAGCTTGACAGGCAAAGTTAGAAGCTCTTTCCCAGAAACATGAGTGAAACAGTTGAAGGCTTAGCAGAAATGTTAATGCAGGGGATAGGAATAGCAGGGCCAATGCTGGAGGGATGCACTGAAGATGTATCTCTGAGACTAGCCATCAGAAGTAACTTCATCATCAAGTAAGTGCTGGGAAATAGTTTCCTGTAGGATCCCCAGGGTGTGTCTGCAATAGCAAAGAGGTTAGCACAACAAGAGGTGGTGTAGAGTGAAGCAATACAGTTCAAGGACCTGCCATCTCTACTGATCACTTGTATCTGGGCTAGACTGGTAAACTTATTTCAAAGTCTGACTACAAACTGGGGTTTGGGATATTGCATTCAGGATCTTTGCCTGACCAGTAGGTTTGCTGGTGTGTAGCTTCCATGTGGTTTTCTCTGGGGAAGGTCCAGCTGGGAGAGCTGTAAAGCACAACCTAAAGCACTTCAAAAGTAAACACCCAAAATGGTTTGCATCGGAAAAGCACTGATGCTACAGAGTAAATTGCTAAGGAAGATGCACTCTCATTCTGATAGTTGTTTCAGTTGTTTTCCAAGCACACGGTTAGAAAAGTATTTTTATTTCATGTGATTTAGGGCTGAGGGGAGGCTATTCATTTGATGTGGTACCTGAAACTCCAGCAATTTTCTCAAAAGCATTCTAAACGTTGCTTGCTGCATGCAGTATGCTTGCTGCTTTGACTGATCCTCTGGAGCTGTGTCAGCTTCTTTCACACCTCTACTGGTTCTCCCACTGAGACTTTCTCAGTCCCAGGAAAAAAACTGTCCCTGACTTCCACATGTGTGAAAGGTAAAACCCTAGCCAGGTCTTGACACCATCGTAGCTCATATCAGAAACATACAACAACCTCTATTGTCTTATAGGTACAATTCTGCGCTGGAGACTGAGGTGCAATTGTAACTAAATCCCTTAGAACAAGTGGAAGTGCGAGCAGCCTGCTGAAGACTGAGGTGATAAAGTGCTGTGGAAACATGGTAGTACCACTGTGATAAAACAAGATTATTTGGAAAAAGCCCACAATAATTATTAATACTTCTTTCAGGAACAGCATATGCAGTAGTGATGTAGGTAGCTAGAGCATTTTGCTGAACTCAGACCTTATTTAGCATTATTAGCGGCTAGTTCATTACTTTGATTCTTAATTTGCTTGCCATTGTTACTTAGCTTAGAAAATAGCATGGACTAAACAGAGCCTGATTTTTATTTCCAAACAACGATATATGCAGTGATGAGCTGGATCTCTTAGTTATTCAGACGTTTGCTGGGTAAATCTGACGTGTCAGCCTCGTGTTCTGCTTATGGGGGCCGATCCGTACTGCCGCGTTACACTCGGGTCAGCAAATGCTGCTATCGTAACACAGGAAATATTCACGACTGTTTATTACTTAGTAGATTTGCAAGCTGATATTTTTGCGGGGTTGAGTTACCTGTTACGGCCAGAGTGGGGACGTGGTGATATGAGATGTGCACAGCATCTCACATCACCATAGCACGTCAGAAACTGTTGGGCTGTGGCAGCGTCGGGCCAGTCGCTGGGTGGCCAGATGGCTGCTGCTGTGCTGATGAATCTACACGTTGTTCAATTTGAGAGCTGTTGGCTGAGACCTACGCTTGCTTTTAGCAGCCCTGACAAATTTTTCATAATTGCATGCGCGGTCTGATTCCTGACTGGACTTGTTAACACATCCTCAAGCAAGACATTCAATGGTCTGTTATTTTGTCACGGTGTTGGGGTTTTTTCAGAGCTGTAGCTCTGAACCTGCACTTTTTCATGCTGACTGCAGAAAAGCAGACCAAAGGAAATCGCTCCTACCTCAAACAATTTATAGATTACATATAAAACAGGATGCCCCTTGAGTGTCTATATAATATGAAAAATCAACTGTAAATTTAGGAGGCTGGGGATTAAAAAGAATGGTTTGTCTTGCACACCTATTCCATGTAACTTATCCTTCATAAAAAGAACTGATAGTTTTAAAGTGCAGTTTATTCTATGAATACAGGTTTTTGATTATAAGCACCAACTATTTTTGTACCTGGTGCTTGGCATTTGAAAATCTTAATCTATAAAGTCAATAAGAACTAGAGCTTCAGAAGGCTTAACTGAATTCTGGTTTTAGAAGCTGAAGGTAGTGGGAAAGACAGGAAGAGCCAAATGTAAAGCATGTCATAAGGAATTACCTTCTGAATTTAGCCACTTGTTCCCTCTCTGGTCCTTCCCCCCCTCCCTCTCCCCAATATCTCCTATGGTTCATTGAGCCTACCTGGAAAACTGGGTCAGTTGTATGTGATCGAAAGGCAGATTTTGCTGAGGTATAGGGAGATCAGAGGAGTTCTTGCTGAGTAGGCTTGACAACATGCAGGAGTGCTATGAAGCTCAGACAGAAAATGCTTGTTTTGGTCTGTCTGTGCCCCATCCTGGCTTGACTGCATGTATAATTCATTGACTTGACTGATGAGTGCTGTCCCAAGGCCAGACCCTGTTGCTTTGAACCAAAAGCCTCTGCACAAATGAAGTCAGTAAGACTGTGGTGAGGTGTGTTTACTCCAATAGTTCCCTCATACCTGCCTGTAGGTAAAGATACAGCAGTTCTGAGTTTTTTAATATTTTTAGGGAAGAGAGGTCAATCTGTTTTTACCATTGCCTACTGCAGTGCTGTGCGTTTGCATTACAGAAGTGGTTTGAAATTTGTTTAAATAAAACTATCCCACGAACTTTTGCTTCCATAGATGCAGACTTTGAGTATGGAAACCATACTCTTTTATCTCCAGTTCTTGACAGAGCTGGTTCTTCCTTTTTCTGATTGGGCAGGGAGGAGAAGAGGGAGATTGCAGTCACTTTTTTAAAAATATAGTTTGCAATTCCAAAGCAGGATGCTTTTAATGACATTCCTTGCCAGGGCTAAGCAGACTCCAAGATCAAAGTTATCTAGCCACCCATGTCTTTTTAATAGCAAACTATAACCACTTTAATTCTTCCCTGAGCATTGATTAGATGTGGTATAAACTGCACTGACAGCCTCCTGCCTCGTAAACACTGGCAGAAAGCACAGTCTTAAAATTCACATAGGATTTGTCTGTAGGACTCTGCAAGATGAACTGGAAAGAAAGTGGCATTCCACATACTCAACAATATGCAAATGCTGACTTTGCAAGCCAACATAGCTGTTATTAAACAGAAACACAGACCAAACTTCAAAAAGATCTTTATATCCAGATCTCAATACTCCAAGTGACTCCTAATTAGGCCTGGAAATAGGTGACCAGATGTTGCATTTGCAAATGCTGGAAGCTGATGGCTGCTGGGCGTTTTGAAAATCTGTGCTGATACAATTTGAGAACTGTTTCTTCATTCAATTCTACCTGCCAAGAGTTGTGAGGTGGCTTTTTTTGTCTTTTCATGGGCTTTGTTTATCACTTACTTCGATGGTAGCTGAGACTTAAAGTAATGCAGAAAGATCAGAAATAAAGTTGTCACATGAATACTGCTTTTCAGTCTAGCAAAGAAAACAAATTTCCAGAGCATCATGTTTTGAAAGATGAAAAACTTTTAAAAATACTCATTTAAAAGGAAGGCTAAGCATTACTGAGAACATAACTGAAATAATTTGCTTACTGTATAATTCAGCTCCAGGACTAAGATGCAATAAAAAAAAGGTCAGATTTTAGTATTTGGAACAGATTAGCCATTTAAACTAATGGGAACTAAATTTTTCAGCTTTGGAAATCTCTGTTTCGATTCTGTCGGTTTTTAAAGTTCTGGGGTTATGAGATCTGGGAAATGGATTCCTTGAGTGGGATGCAAAGATGTAACAGCAGTTAATACATCCTCCCCAGCAATAATGAAATCCACAAGTAATGGGGATGTTCTAGTGAATATATTTTCAAGGAGCGGAGGGAGAAGTTCTTTTTTTGTCCTGTTACCAAGACCACTCCCTGGCCCGCATTTGCAGAGTACATGTAAGGTCAGGCAGACTGCTATTCACGAAGCAGAATAAAATGTGCAGTGAAATAAAATCTCTAAGTGAATTTTTATACTGATTGCATAAACAACATGAAGTTGATTTATGTAATAAAGGACTCATGCTCAGCCAAATCAGCATTTGTCATATTGGTTTCCCTTTCAGTTGCCTGCATTAAAGAGAAAAGCTGTCCATCGTGACTCCTCTTTTTCCAAGGGTTTTGCGATGTACTCTGAAAGGTCTTACACCAAAGGCCTAGGGAGAGAGGGGAGAGGTATTTGTAGTGCATTACCAATAAAACAATCAGCCAAACATTCTTGACATTTGAGTTCACTAGCTTTTCATCACCTTTGAAACTGGGAGGGGTAGTAAGTGCTGTCATTATTCATTGCTGTATGTGCACAGTGTCTGTGGTAAAAACAGGCATGAGAAAGAGAGGACTTCACAGCTGACCTCACTTTTTTTGTTGTTGTTTCTTCAGACAAAAACTCCTGTTATGTTCAATAGTCGGCTTGTAATGTTTTAAACACTGTGCTTTAAGGTAAAGTCAATTTTATTGAAGAGGAAAGAAATAGAGAGTTTTAAAAAGTATTCCATTGTGATCCCAGATCTTCTAGAAGATCAATTTCTGAAGGCGTAAGTTTGACTGCAATTATTGTGCTACATGATAATTTCACATAATAGCATTTATATGGACTTTTCCTTCAAAGACAAAAAAAAATAAATTATGTAAGTAAATTACTTGGATCACTAAAACCTGCCAGTTAGGATGATTCACAAAGATTAATCTATTGCTTTTAAACACCAAGCAGCCAATTAAAATTTCCATTCAGTTATAAGCTGCTGCAAAATTAAAATTCAGCAATCCTAATTCTGTGGATAGTTCGACCAGAAAATAATCAAGCAATAAAGAGTTTGTCATGACGATCATTATGTTAAAACAAACAAACAAGACAGTCTGTTTAATAGCTTTTATTTTTTCCAGCATTCCTCACAAAGTAGGGAAAAAAATGCAGGACTGTAAGTTTAAGCAGTAATTAGCTTAACAGATGCCTGAAGAAAATCCGCTGAGCCAATTATCAGCACCTTCCTTCCAGTGAAAAGAGCATTCCTTTAATATTGAAGCAAAATGGACTGTGTCTAGTTACTGGAAGCATAACAATGCTCCATATTTTAGTCAAACAGAGGTGGTTATGTTTTCTACTGATGTAAATAAATTCCACTCCTCTGGTTAGATAAGAGCAAAGAAAAGAAATCTTTATGTTGGAAATGTGTGGAGATGAGGACTGGATTAGAAGTGGATCAAAAATAGTGACTGAACTCTATGTAAAATACAGAGGGTTTAGATATCCGTGTTAGATGCAGAATGAAAATGAATGACAGTCTTCTTAAAAAAAAAAGAAAATGTTAAAAAGTAAGTTCTACCTCAATAAGAAAAGTTGTCTGATGGCTAGGTCACTCTTCAGAGGTGACAGATTTTAGAGGCAAGTTATGAATAAGTTCTTAAAATGTCAGTTTGCATGTACCTAAAATTTGAAAGTTCTCCCTCAGCCTGAATTGGGCAAGCCTAATACAGTGAATTCCATACTGTTTATTAAGCATAAAGTCCCACCAAGTTCTGGGAACAAAAGCTCTTTTAAGGCATCAGTGCTTTTTGCTTTGAATATAAAAACTTCAGCACTTTAAATAACAGCAGGAGTCCATTATTTTGCAGCAGTACTTTTATTCTTCTGACAAGTCCATGTTTCTGATCATGCCTGAAATACCCGCTGAGCTGCCTTTGGTGGTGTGTCTTCCTGTGCGTGATACCAAGTGACGCGATTGTGGCCATTTCCAGCTCCCCACGTCAGCCAGCATGACAGGAGGGGGCTGAACACCAGAAGACCGTTCATGAGTTCAGCTGACTGAGGTGTGGGGAGGAAAGCAAGTGCTTGCATTAGCTGGGGATTTCTCTTGTCACTTCAAGCTCACAGATAGGGGCTGGTAGGTAGTTTACAATAAGCAGAGTATGAAAGTTACGAAGTCTTTTGCAAGGTAACGATTATATTTTGTGGGGGGTTTTGTTTGCTTGTTTGGTTGGTTTTTTCCCACTGTTGATTTTTTTTTTTTTTCCAGTGCATAGCAACTAAATGTTCACATTTTAATAGGATCGTCTTTATAACTAATAGCTTCTGCTTTCTTCTTACATAAAATGCTATTCTCTTAAATCTCAGTCGTGCTCTCTGCTGCCCACAAACATGCCTAAAATAGATTTTTCTGATTAGATCCCCCCAAAAAACATGGGACTTGCCACTACCTACAAGTGTATGTATTTTGCAGTGGTGCAGTGTCAGTTGTTAAGGTGGACTGCATGTTTTCTACATGGTAAAGACAAGGTATTGGCATATATTCTACTAGTGGGTGGCTCTGAAGGAAAGCGCTGTCCCCTTGAAATGTCTGGAACCTTGCAATGGATTTCATATATGTGTTTTTTCCTATAAACTAATTGTCAAATTAAGCTATTCTGGATTTTCCTGCAGCTTTTTCCAGTCACATTTAACTGGGAAAAGAACTTTTTGATAGGTCATTAGCTTAGTTTGAGTTTCAGCTCTTACTTGTGCTCTTCTTTGTAATAATCTCAGATTTGTATGTAACTGGAAGCCTTTACCAGAGATCATTCCTATACTTATTGAAATCTATGGTGTTATTTTTTCCACTGAGTTGTCAGTGACTCATCTCCTTCATTGCAAAAACATATTTTAATTCTGATTTCAAAAGCTTACTGTACTGCTCAAAATCAATTTCAGCTTCTGTGGTAGTTGGCCCATGTAAGTATAAAATAGCATTTGATGATGGGAGAAAACTGACTAAAGAAAAATAATGATGTTATCCCCTTGTAAAATACTCTGCTTTTCAAACTGGGGTGGGATTGGTTGGGGTGGAAATACTTTTTAAAAAGAATTTATCTCATTTTCTACTATTTCCTGCTTAAAAACCAAACCTAAAGAAGCTGAGGAAAAACGAAAGATTTTCTAGGGAAACTGCATTTTTATTTCAAAAGTGTTTCTACATGTGGTTTAGAAACATTTTACACCTCCCAGAATTTTTGGCCAACACTGAGAATGTGTTTTCATTTCCTTATTTAGTAGAGCAAATAGAAGTGTCTTCCTCAAAGTACTCTGTTGCAAAGAGTAGTGTGGGGAACCGTGACATGAATTACTTGCTTCTAAGAATGCCCGTTTTTTTTCTTTTTTTTTTTTCTCTTTGTTTTTTTTTTTTTTTTCCTGAACAGCAGATTGAAGCAAGGTAACCCTACTTGTGTTGATGGGAAAGATTTCTTGATTATTCTTCTGCCTTTTCATACTCATGAGTGTGACCTTCCTGCTCTTGCCATGGAACTGTGAGCCATGACCCTCTCCTGTCGCTGTTTCCCTTGCTTTTAAGATACACACTAGAGATTCTAAAGTTCAGTTTGTAGCTCCTAGATCTTTGCAGTTATCTCCATTTTGCCTTTGAGCCATTCTTCATGCCTTTGTTGTATATTATCTTTGCAGACTTGCATATGCTACTTATCTCTCTGAGAATTCCTTTAAGTATGATGGAAACAAATTCTAGGTGGGCATAGTTGTTTGGATCCAGCTGCAGTGAAGCCATGCAGAACTTCTGCTCTTGGGAAATAGCATCCTACTGTCATTGGAGAGAAAAACCAACAGTTCTGAAGAGCTGCTGTTGCCTTGATGTCCCTTTCATCAGAGAATAAACAAAATTTGCTCTGGATTTGTGAAGGCTGTTGTTCTTTCACATTGTTTCTGCGCAGCAAGAATTCTTGCCTAAGGTTCAGGAATTCATTGGGTTTCTGCTCAGTGGTTAATATGCGAGGAAAGCTCTTCCAAATGATTACTGGAAACCAGATAGGCCAAAGGCTGCAGTCCATCCCGAAGTGACTCATGATGTCTCTCAGAAATGACCTTGCAGGTAGAAAATCCTCCCAGGGTCAATGTTGTGTGGCTCAGGAACAAACAACACTGAGTCAGGTACAGCAGGATTTAGCTGCAAAATGAATTAGTCTAAACTGCTGTATAGCATTCAATCTTGTTTACGTAAAAATCCTGTATGAACAGGGCAAATCCATCTTTATTTTAGCAAAAGATCTCTGTTTTTCTTCCATATGGAGGACACTTTCAAACAAAGTATTGATCCTCATGCAGATGTGTTTGTAGCTAACAGTTCCACTCTCATCTGTTCCTACCAGACTTGACCCTCTAATTCTTATTTATTTGTGTTGCATGGATGGCACAGGCAATCTAAAGGAAGGGGATATGTCATCATGTCTGTTGCTGAGTGGTGGAATAAGAGGGGTTCATTCTTTCCACTTTGACTGTGACTTTGAGTGTTAAGAAGATAACTTCCAGTTGGCTCCTCCTTGAGACAGGGTGGAGAAAGAGCAAAGAGCGATAACCCCTTCCTTCAGTCCCAGGAGTTGGCTAGGTGTGCAAGAGGCAGAAGGTCTGCTTCAGGACCAGATAATAATTTCAGTATTAAAAGAGTAGATGATACAAAACTGGGAGGAGTGGCTGATATGCTGGAGGGCTGTGCTGCCATCCAGCGTGACCTAGACAGACTGGAGAGCCAGGTGGGGAGAAATTTAATGAAATTCAATAAGGGCAAGTGTAAAGTTCTGCATCTGGGGAAGGACAGCCCCATGGATCAGTACAGGTTGGGGGCTGAGCTGTTGGAGAGCAGCTCTGGGGAAAAAGACCTGGGAGTCCTGGCGGGCAAGAGGATGACCATGAGCCACCAATGCGCCCTCGCGGCCAGGAAGGCCGATGGCATCCTGGGATGGATTGGAAGGAGTGTGGCCAGAAGGACAAGGGAGGCCCCTAATATTCTGTGACTTGGGGAATCAATTTGACAACTCATTCCTTCCTCTTTTCCTGAGGTGATGCAGAGACTTGCATTCTCCTTAGTCATGGTGGATTTCAGCTTAGTTCATCAGCAAGTCAAAGAATAAAAAAATGACAGTTTGCAGAACACTTTAGCATCCAAATCACTTCTTTGAGAAAAAACCCTGTTGATGTCTCCAACATAAAAAAAAAAAATAAGAGAGAGAGATTTGGAGGCGAATAAATATGCTGGGAAATTCTTGCAAAATACTGTTTGATCTTCCAACCAATTCTCTGTAGACCTTTATAATTCTGAGTCATATTGTGGCTGCTAGAATTCTTGTGTTGTGCCAAGGACTGTTTTTCCTTCTTCAGAACTGTTGCTGTCATTTCAGTGAGCAGGAAACTTTTGAAATTTGTATGACCTTGGTATCGCTGGTTATCAGGTGGAAGGATTCTGTTCCAACTTTTTGGTGTTTCCTGAGTTCATGCTGATACAGAAGCTAGCATATACTTACCAAAGATACTGTAGTGATCAGAGCTGTGTTTTTCATGATGGAATATAGTAGGAACATGTTACTGAAGCAATTAAAAGGGAAAAAAATAGTGCCCCTTGCTAATACTCTAGTTAGCAGACCAATTACTGTCATCTTAAACTCAAGAACGCAATTTTAGTAAAGAAAAAAGCGATAGGTAGCTTGTCTTGTCATACAAAATTAATTGCGAAGTGTACATATAGATAGGTATTTATACCATCTGATATTTGTTCTGGAAAAAGTACAATGAATTGGTAAAATATTTATAGTTCTGTTCTTCCACTGTGCGTACACATAATTACCATTATCATTAATTGCTATATGCTTATATTCAATAAATAGGAGATTTCCAAAGAAAGTAATGTATTTCTTTTTATTTTTTTTCGTTGAACTTTAAGTTGTGGGGTTTTTTAATAAGATAGACACATTTGCTTTGCATGGCCACCGACAGGTCTGAGTAATGAGTCATTCCTCACCACTGTACTCTCAGATAACTGTTTATGAAATTGATGAAAATGAGGCTTTCTATCTTGAATGACTGAGAAGGAAGAAGATACGAGAGTACCAAAGTCATTATCAGCTTGGAGGAGGTCCACAGCTCTGCTCAGAAAAGGGCAGCAAGTATTGAACACAACCTTTTCATATTTGCAAGTCGTGAAAGAGCTCATTCTGACTTTCTTTATGAGCTCAATTAAGAGGAACTGTTGTTTCTGCTATATACCTTTTTACTACTGGCTGGGGTACCTGGAAAGCCCTATACACTCACTATACCTACTCCATTTATTTACCTGAAGCAAAAATCACATGTAGAGAATGCACTGAAAAAATACAAAAGAAATCCTTGCAGGCATACTGGTCATTTTCAACAGTGGTGTGTTTTGGTTTAGTTTTTGGTTGGTTGGTTGATTTGGTTTGATTTTTTGGTGTGGTTTTTTGTTTGGGTTTTTGGTTTGGTTTGGGTGTGTTGGTTTTTTTTTGGGGGGGGTGGGTTTTTGGGGTGTTTTTTTGGTGGCTTGTTTTGTTCTTTCCTATTAACAATAAAATTCTCCATGCTGGGATAATGAAGATGTGAATGCATGGAGAGTTTATAAAGCAGTACCTCGCCAAATATAAGGTAGAGAGTTTATGAGAAACTGGATTAACCTTTCTCTGCTTCACTTACAGATCCACAGTGCTTAGAGCTGGGAAGAATTAATAATGTGATATCAGGGAGTATGCTTTAAATCAATAGATGGGATTTTGGCAAGACTTTTTAGGTCTGAAATATGACTACCTGGTACAATTTAGGCAGCAAGTTGTGTCACTTTTCTTTGAAATGTTATTCATAGGAGAGAAAGGCGTGCTGTATAAGTATTGATATTTTCTGTACAGTACGTATTTTGGGGGAAAAGCTCATAAAATGAGATAATCTCTGTTACTTATTTGATAGGTCCTTGGAAATGTTGCTCCTATTTTGGTCCTCAAAGACAGGAAAAACTTTCTTCCCATTGTTTCAAAAAGTTAGTGATTATATTCTTTGTAGTGGAAAGAGAAAACAACCATGATATAAGAAAGTGCTCCAGGACTGTTAGTAGGTCTGCCTGAAGTTATCTTCAAGTTGACTTAGAAATGAGGTGTTAATTCCTCCTCTGCTGCACTCATTACCTCAGTGTCAAGGAAAGAATAGCAGCGGTAGGAAAACCTTGTCTTCTCTCTACTGTACTTACTTGCTCTGGCACTGCTTCCCTCTTGTTTAGGGCCAATACACAGAGGCAGTGTACCATGGCTCTCAGTATCTCTATTCAACTCCTGATTTGCTCAAAAGTGAAAGCAGCCCTCCTGCCAGCTAGAAGTTGTCAGAAGGTGATGAGCATGGGCCAACACTACTGAAAGCTTCCTATCTCCCCTAGAAATATCCAGCTTTGCTCAGAAAATACGTCAGCAATGCTCTCTTTACTCAAAAATCTGTTTCCTGTTCAAGTTGCTTCTTATTTTTTTTTCCATGGTCTAATCTTTTGGGATACAAATTTTTCAGGAGGTTAGTTCGCAAGCTTAGCAATAAGCAGGTCATCAGTTAATACAAAAGGAGTCAACTGTGTGAAAATGTTTCCCGTGATACTAGTCTCCATCCCTGCCCAGGATGTTGCCTGTAAAACTAAAATCCTATTGCAGCTTTGCTTCTGACTGCTCAGGTGAGGTAAGGCTTATTAGATATGTCCTTCTGTCCTTACCCACTCTGCTATTTGAAATAGCTTCAGCATATTGGGAAGATAGATTATCTGTTGCCAGTCTCATGTCTTTGTCTCAGAGAGCAAGAGAGTTTCCAAACATCATGTTGAAATGATACACTACACTGCTGTACCTGCTTTTCCCACTGCATCTCCAGCAATTCCTTGTTGGGTAGGAGAGCTGCATATGTAACCTTTCTCTTGCAATGTTGTGGACTTTTCCCTTCCAGTTCCAAATCTATCAAAATTAAAAGCAATAATTTTTATACAGGCATATTGCCCTGTCCCTCCTCCCATCCTTTTGAAATATTCTTGCATGCCACTTTCGGCTTCTCGGGGGTAATTTGCATGATCCTGCAAGCAGGAGTGCAAAGCAAGACTATCTGTGAAAATGAATTTTCCAGGAGTGGCTGCTGTGCTGCATCTTTGTCTTTCTCCGCTATTGCCTTCATTTCGCTGTGAATCTCTGTATCCAGAAAGACAGCTATGGTCTTTCTTACAAAAATGAGATTTTTCTGAAGACATTCTGTCTGGGTTTGTTTGGTTTTTTTTGGTTTTGTGTTTGTTGGTTTTTTTTGTGGGTTTTTTTTTGGTTGGTTGGGTTTCGTTTTGTTTTGTTTTCTTTCTGAGTTAATTGGCAAGAAGTAGGTAGAAAAAGACTGGCATTCGAAAAATAAATGTAAGCTGGTGAGCTGTCAGTGGCAGGTGTGCTTCGTACATGTGTAGGCCAGGGGCCATTTTTATAAATGCTGTTTCTCCCACTTAAGTTTTGCATTCATATTCAATTTCCATTGTTAACTTTCAAACCTTTTTGGCTGCAGAAAGAAAGAACATTTTCCTGCTGATTTAATGCTGGCACAGTAGAGACTGCTCTGTGTAGCACTACAAGCCTCTGCAGTGCATCCCAGCCAATCTATCTTTCTACCTTTGGGATACTTATTTCCTCATTTTTAATAGATTTTTTTTATTTTTTTTTTAAATGGCATGTTTCTAAACAAGTATATTTTGTGGAAGATTAGGTTGCCAATCTAGCCCTTTTTGTACAGTTTTTCTTTTCAAAAGGGAAAGGTAAATTTCTCCACTCAGCGGTAGTTGTTGCCATCTTACAACAGGATTTACCCTATTGTAAGATCCTAACTGCTACCTTCTCCAAGCAGAAACTGGAAAGAACCGATCTCTTTCATAAGAGTTAAACAGCTTCATCATTAGAAAGAGAGAAGTGGGATGCTAGTTTTATTCTGCACAAAATGGAAATTCAACAGACATGAGAATTAAAAAGTAAGGACTTTTCTTGTGATTTGCTCATAGATTTTCCTTTTTTAGTCTGTTGGGATTTTTTTTGACATTTAAAATGCTGGAAATGATCTCCAGCGTTTCCAGATATAATGTTGTTTATGCAGGTGCATGAGATCAAAGCAAAAGGGACATGTAGTTTTTCAGAGTTTTAAAATTTCATGGCCTCCTTTTTTTTTTTTTTTTTTCCTCTGAGGTTAAAAGGTTGTTATTGACAGCAACAACCAGAAATGTGAAAGCTAGATGTGATGGGATCCCTTTTTTGTGAAAAATGAAATTTCAAGAACATGCTGTTTAAGGCAAATCTTGGAACCCTCTAGGTGCGAGTTCATGATTTTGAGAGAGATTTTTGTTAATGGGATTTGAGAGACCAAGGGCTTGGTGCTCACTTCTGCCTATCAGGAGATTTTCCCACTTACAAAAATCTTTTGTGTTCTTTGGAAAGAAAACAGTTATTTCTGACATAATTAACTCTCATGGAAGCATCTGAATGAGTTTGATAAGAGCAAACTGACCTCTCTAAACTGTCACAATTTGGGTTACCTGGAGCTTTTCATGAAAGTCTCCTAAACATTTTGTCTTCCCTTATTATTTTTTTCAGATCTCTTTTTGCACCATTTTGCACAGACTTATTCTTGGTAAATTGATGGAGTCTCAATGCAGTAAGTGAAGGAAGATAAGGCTGAGTGAAAACCAGGCTGTCTTAAATGCAGTATATCTTGTTTATTAATTAATGAGCGCCATAAAAAGACCTACAGAACAGCCTGTGAAAGGTAAATGAATTTATGCTTGAGTTAGAAATATTTGAAAGACAGTTTACCCCAGTATCTTAATATATAACTAATCCTTTGAAAAATACTGGAGGGACTTTTCATAAGAAAAGAAAATTGCTGAGATTTGAATTGCAAATATTTGCTGCAACCATTGTTTTCCTGAAATACGTGTTAAGATGGCTTCAAATTTTGACTGTTCCTATTTATTTTCAGATATGACACACCAGCCTACCCCTCCCCTTACCTAGTCTAAACAGTGCAAAATCTGTTTTTTGCACAAAACCTGTATGTTTAGCTGTCCTAGGCTATTGACATTAGAAAACCCAAGGGGTGTGGTTACTGAAACTCAAACAATCATGAATTAGCTCACAGTAGCCAGTGAGAAAAGACAGCTGTAAAACATTTTTTCAGAACTAATGGTACTTTATTTGTTCTCATATAATCCCTTTTTGTCACAATTCACATTTATTACACCTGTTCCAAATAAAACCTGACAAGTGGATTTTTTTCTTTTTTTTTTTTTTTTTTGCCAGTGGGCTCAGTATGGCTGATGTTTACTTGTATCTGAACTCAGCAATTTCAGTCATCTTACATTGAAAGCATCTTATCTTTATTTTCATGATAAATGAATAAGATAGATAATTTAATCAAGGCAACCAGATATGTGACACGGGAGCTGAAGTGAGCTTGCTACATCCAGTTTTATTTTGTCAAAGTCAATGGCAGTCATGAAACAAGTATGATATATTAATTTAATTAATCCCTTACTGGGGAACAGGTGATTGATTGTGTGTTACTTTAGCAACTACTATTCACTGCCCAGTGGTATTCACTTAAATAACTAGTGATTGAGGTTTAATGGGCTGTTATCCTGGAGAATAAGGCTCTCTAGGGTAGAAACTGATCTTCCAGAGGAGGAACAGGGATGTGGACATTCGTCCCAGTGGCATTCAGGGATGTGGACATTCGTCCCAGTGGCATTCAGGGATGTGGACATTCGGTCTGTGTCTTCATGAGCATTTTGGGTTGGAGCAGGAAAGTGTTTTGTGGAAATGGCTGTTCCATCGTGGAGGTGATATTGAACCAGGATACCAGCAGGGACCAACAGCGATTTCTAGTCCGTCTGGAGGCCACTAGGCACCAAATCTTACCAGGGTTGCATCACTAGCAGAGAGGAGGAGGTACCCAGGGAAATGGGTTTTGTGAAGAAAAGTGTATGAACAGTGATGTGCAAGGTAGAGGGCAGGTATGGTATCAATACAGGCTGGGTTTATTTCATAGCCTGGATTTATGTGTTCAGCTTTGTGCTCATGCCTTCCTACTACCTGGCCATTTACAGCTTTTGTGACATGAAATCTTAATTTTCCATACTGAAGATAAATTCTACAAACTATTCAGAAAATGACCAAGTAAAAATTTGTCAGCAATTTAAAGGTTTGCTCAGTGTTAATATCAGGAGCAGAAAAGGCTCTCTCATTTACATTGCAATTTTAATCCAGTTTCCTAGCCCATGGAGTAATTATATGTTTCTTATAACTGAGTCTATTATGTAATTGCCCTGAAATCATAAAGTTAAATTCAAAGCAATTGTATATTTAACTTATAACAAGGTGCAACTTACTATATAAATAGTCCTGCAATTAAACAGGCAACAGTTACTCTCTGTATGAAGAGTCTATTTTGGATACTGAGACAATATTATTTTAATGCATTATCATTTTATTGTTATGCCTCTAAATTTTAGGGACTTTGAAAAGTGTGTTGTATAGGTCTGACAGAAATAGATGTGAGTGTTAAAGGCCTCTTCTCAGTAGCAGCGCAGCAACTTTTGGGCTCCTGCTCCTGATTTTCTCTGCTCCTGTCAGCATACTTGTACTATGCTTGAAGCAGCTGTGCCCTAATCCAATGAAAATAGAATGTGCTCAGCTGCTTTGCAGATGTTTTAGCCTCCTGTTAATTTTCCATTAAAGGTAGCAATACAACTACTTCTCAGCATGCAGTGATTTTTCAGACCTATTTGACCTAAATTGTTATTTATTTACGGAAAAGAAAATCTACTGGCAATTCATCTTCTGAGTATAATTGGTAAACTGCTGCTGGATCCCATCTATGGAGCTGAAATAGCTTGTCGTTATTTTTTATCTACTACCCTCAGGATCTAAATTAGATGGCTAATAGACTGGTCAAAATAACAGAAAATTGTTCGTAGCTGCTTAATCAGATTAAACATCAGCATATTTAAACCCAAATAAGCAATTGGGAAGTTATTTAAATGTTATGCTTTTAGATATAATTAGATAATAATATAACCTACTCATTTTTAGAAAGAGGAGTTATATAATAGATTCATTGTACAAATATTACTTTATGACACTATCTGAATGCACAATTGTTATTTCTCAGGTACAAGACCACTGATATTTAGAGATACATTCGCTGTCATTAGCAACATATTAGAATTAAAGCCTGCTGTTGAAGTCTCCTCTCTTATTTTATTGCCTTGCAAATGCAGGTGTGTTAACGTCTGAAGTGGCATAGCCTTAATTTTGTTCAACTTGTATTCTAAGAAATTTTAGTTTCTAATTACCTTATTTTGAACTCAATCTCTTCTTGCCAGGGTTAATACTTTTCTTTGTCTATTCAAGTCAGCTACCAAGAATTTTTTTCTCCTTGAGCTTTTTAAATCCTTTAGTATTTCAAATATATATGCAGTTACTGATAATGGCAAGTTTAGATTTCCACCATGCATAACAACCAGACTGAAGCTGTTTGCTTGGTAAAGGGACACTGAGTTAAGGAAATTGGTGTTAACAGTCAAATACCAACAGTTAAAAGCATTCTCATTAGGAGCTAAAAATGATTGACTGGGAGATGGAACTACCAAGTGTTTGCTGGAATGTGTGATGGTTTATTAACATTGGCACAGGGATGGTCCTGTTTGTCTAGACAGTTACAAAATCTACTGTGTCTGGACTGTGATTTGTGGGAACCTTTTCCCTTTGTAAACAGTACTTTGTTCTAAGTGATAGACGTAGCCCCAAGTACACTGCAATAGTGGCCTGGAGCATCAATTGGCTTTGACAGAAACCTGCTAGTCACAAGTAGCAGGGTAAAACTATTGCCTTTTTCTTTTGCCTTTGAGCTAGGGTTCTGGAATGGGCTTTCAGAAGTCTGCTGCCTCCTATATTCTTCATGAACCATTGCTTTTCTGATAGTATCATTTCAGAATGTTTTAATTTTTTTTAGAAAGAGAATCTGGCATTGCAATATCTGGAAGAAAGGGATTTGTGTAACTGAGGGAAGAGCATTTCCTAAATTATTGCAGAACACTTTGTGTCCTGGACACAGATGTTTCTAAACCTGTCTTTTTTCACAATGCAGAAGTCCAGAACCCCTTGTTCTTTGCCATTCGCCTTCTTCCTTGCTTTAAATTCTACTTTCAAACTTCTGTACGTTGAAAAACTAAAGACATATACCCTCACTTGCTGTGTAGGTATTTAATGCTCTTACTCTGTTCTAAGCCAGACAGTAGGGCAAGTGCTTTCTAGCTTAAATATAGTATCCATGATTGATGAATGTATTGCCAGTGTCTGTTAAAGTAGAGTCACAATGTCACAGCAATTTTGTCACAAACCTATACAGCTCATTTGACCGTAAACCTTTGACTGCGGAATGCTGTAGTGTAGGTTTAAGTCTGGCTTGCACAGAGCTTAACAGGGATAGACCAGTAATAAAGCGATGCAGCCACCATTCTAGGATGCGTGCCTCAAAACAAGACGCAGTCTCAAATAATGGGGCCTGTTGCTTGCTTTCCGGTTTGGATATCGACATGGAGGTATTCAGCAATACTAGTATAACTGCAAATATACAGAGGCCAGGAAAACAAGAAGCAATTTTCGTATGTTAAATGGAGCACTTTCAGAGCTGTGGAATACTCATTGCTCACCTCATGTGCTATATTCAGGTGGGACAAACAAAGAGGAGGTTTTCCTAGGTACCCTATTATACTGATTTGAAAAACAAAGAAACCCCAACAACACAAACACACACCCTCCCCCCAACCCTTAGATAATTTAACAAATAAATGTCTTCAAATGATGAAAAGTGGTTGTCTTAAGATTTTTTGAAAGCTCCCGGAAGTGGAAGTGAAAGCTGATGATGGTTTCATTTGGTTTTGTTTCTGGAAGGCTTTTTCAATGCAAATTAAGAGAATTTCAGGAAACTGTCATGTTTTCCCTCCCCACAGAATTGGACCCTTTCATTCACTGGGAACACTTTCAGTTGCTGTATTTCAGCTAGCTCTGCTAAACATTTTTTTTTCATGTGTAGACAGGAGAGTGCTCCTGTGCCCGTGAGAGCCTTCAGCAAGCTTTAGAGATGCCTTACGTCATGAGGAGTTTCTTGCTCTAACAAAAGCGGCAAGTGTTAAGGAAAGATCATCAGAGAGATTTTTCAAATGGTCACTTCATTACAGCCTCCATTCTTTGAATGGCACCTGGTAACACATTGTGCTTTTGCAATTTTGCTGTCAAAATGGATGGTGGTTTATGGGTAGTATATCTCATGGAAATAGATTGCATAGCTTGCTGTAGAAGCAGTTAGTCAACAAAATGCACTCTGGCACTTGATGTAGAGAGTGTAATTATTTGACTGGTGGCCAGCCTAGGTAGCTCTTGGGAGTCATAAATAGTATTTAGAGGTTGCTGTAAAAGCTTTTTAATTTGTTACACCAGAGTTCATTTACATTGTACACCATATGTCATAGCAAAAGCACCCTCTCTTTGTAGAACATTATGCATAACACAATATGTTATAAACACTACTTTTTAATGGCCTCCAGAGTAGCTGTAGATAGTTCATCCAGGAGGCTGTTTAAAGATGAATCTGTTACATGGCTGGAAATCTGAGGTCACTTCATTTTAGCTAATGAAATGAGTCAAAATTTGCTCTGCATTTCAGAAGACAACATGGCCCACCAGCAGTTTAATCTTAATAATGCAAAGTCATTTGTTACAGACTACTGCAGGAGTTGTTACTGTAATCGGGGAACACATCCTCTGGAAGCAGAGGAGAAAGACCTTGGTTTTGAAGGGAGGAAATCTTTGGATGAACCTGAACCTGGTGCTGTGCAGCTAATGTGAAACAAGACAAATGCAACTCCAGTGGTGTATTGGGGAAAGGTTAGCAGCATGTATGAGGTAATTAGCTGTTATCCAAGGCTACATTAATGTATTCAATAATTCTGATACTTAAGTTCAAGAAGCTGAAATGGGCAGAAGGGCAAAGAGAGGCTACCAAAGAACGGAATATGTGTTTCCAGGAGAAGATGAAAAGAGCTTAGTTGGCTGAGCCTGCAAATTGAAGGTTGCGAGGAGATAGGATTATTCTAAATAAATGCATCAGAGAGGATTAAGCATGAGGGAGGAAGAACTTTATAAACTGAAGGACAATGATGGTAGGAAAAAAAAGGGTTAGGCACCGTACATTAGCAAACTTAGCCTGGCAATTGAATGATTACTAACCATTAGAGGAATAATTTCCACCCGCCCCCTCAAGATGCTGATTATGTGAACGAGATGGTAAATTTAGAATACGCATTAACCTGCTAAAACACAGATGTCATCGTAATGGTCAACACCTAAAACAACAGGGAATCTGAAACAACCCTTTTTAGTCCAAACACAGATGATTTTTCTGCTTCTCTTGCAAAGGAAACTGCAGTTCACCAAGAAATTCTGGGCTACTTAGGGTCTATGTCACCCGTTTGCACCATCTCAAGCCAACTGAGGAAAGAAAGAGTTAAAGGCTTCACTCTTGAAATCTGATGTCATTTTGTTTTCGTTTTTAGGATCTCTGTGCCTTTTTTTTTCCCTTTCTGCCCAGTTATTTCTAAGCTTTTACTAGCAGAAACAATCTCTTTTTTTGTGTATTAGTGCAAGGCCCAGGCTTGGTTGAGGGTTACCATGATTCTAATTCTGGTAAGCATCCTTCTTTGCTGTCAATATGTTTCTATGTGCTTGTATTTGTTTTCATCTTTTGTAAATGACTTACTCTCAAGTCAACTTGATTTTCAGAAGATTGGTAACTTTCTGAAGCACTGAGGGTAGAAAGAAACATTGTTCTTTTAAATTCAATATTTCTTTCTCAGTGTATTTCTGCTGCAGCCTTTTTATAGACAGGATTATCCTGTTTGGCCCTGCCACGTAAGAAACCAGAGGGCTAAAAAAGAACATTATGTCTAGTTTATATACAATCACATCTTTCCAAGAGCTCTAGTGGTTTTGAGGTTCTTGCAAATTAATTGCAGACTCATGAAGCTTGTAAACACACTATATGTCTCGGACAAAACTGAAATCTGTTCCTGAAGTCAACCCTCTATGTCAGGGTGGATATTCTGATCTCAATGCCTTTAACTTTACATTTTAGCCTTCCTCCCACTACTCAGGTTCAAGTTTGAGTGTTAGCTGCATTATTCTGTGAAATGGTGAGAATATCATTCTCATTGCCATCAGTGGCACTGGGCAGTATCCTCATGTGAATGGAACTGTATAATGTCACTGGAGAAGCTGTCTCCCGGCAACCACTTACATGACTTCATGCTTGTGTGTCTTGCCACCAAAACTCTTGCTAGATCCTGAGGTGAGATGATATCCCAAGGACTTGTTCCTACCAGAGCAGTGCAGTGGGGGCTACAGAAGCATGGTGTCTACAGCTACAGAGATGAGGCACTGCTCCAGAAAAGAGAGGGGGAATGTGCAGACCAGAGACAGTAACAGTAAACACCCTAAGTGGCCTGTGTTTGATACTCCACACTCTCCAACATTCCTTAAATCTTCCCCTTAGAGGGACAGGCTGTCTGCCTTTCCAGAGCTAAATAGGAGGCAGCAAAGTGAAGGCTGTTTCTATCAGCCTTGGTATCTTCCTACGGCTGGAGGTGGTCCTGGTACTAATGACTGTTGAAGAATGCATGTTACAGCCGTTGTAGCTTTGGGTTTCAATATTTCTAAAAATCATTCACAAGGTGGTATAATTTGTACCCTAATGCCTTTCATGGACTGACTATACCTTCAAAGTTAGACCTGTCTCTGATCATCCTGGTACATTAACCAACTTATGCTTGTAAAATTTCCCTCCTTGTAGAAAAGGCTTTTGTTGAAACTCAAGGACTCCCTCCAGGGATATGTGGCTCTCTTCTTCCAAGGCAGGGAAGTGATTAACTGCCATGATCTCTTACCCATGCCATGTGTCTTATAACACTTTGAGGGAACTTGCTAGATGCACATAGCTTACCATCCTCATCCCCATGTTAAAACTGTCGATTGCGAAATCCACCTTCTCAAGCTGCGGCTGGAGCCAGAGGAGTGAGTCAGTCATATGGAGCAGGTGTGGCTTCCTGATTTCATTAATTTAGATAATTGCAGCCCTTCTTCAACAGCATCAATCTCTTCTGTGCCTTATGCAGTAAGTCCCGCGTTTATAAATCCAATTGCTGCGGCTGCTTGATAATCAGTTTTAAAAATTCTTTGCTTTCTCTCATGCATGTTGACTCTGTCTGACTGCCCACTCAACCAATCAAGTCCAATTTCTGTTATAATGAGCTTTTGGAGGTGTGATGAAGTTTGAATGCCAAGGGCTGGCAAAGAATTACGATAGTTCCCAACTTTACTCTGTGATTCTTTCCTTCTCAAAAGCCCTTGTTCCTTCAGCACTACAAGTGGGATCAGCTCTAATGAGATTTTGATTGTATAAGGAGGGGGCATGCAATTTGTAAAAGTAAATACATAATTACTGGGGGAATATGAGTGTTAGGCTGATTAATAGTGGTGAAAATAGAATGTTGTGGTCTGATTTGGAAAAGGGGGAATGGTGTATTTGGGGCATTAGTGCATTTAGATCGGGTTTATATTTTATCAAACATAAACACCTTTATAACTTGGTTTCTCTACCAACTTTAACAGTCTTGAAAATTCAGAGGCATGTAGACTTTCTAATGGACTTTTTTTCCCAAATATTGATGTAATCCTGAAATACTATACCTAACTAAAGTTTTCACATGTGTAAATCAGAATTCTGAGCTGGAAATCCTATAGAGTCAACAGCTGAAATCTAGCTATTAAGTCAAAGGATTTCTGTATACATGACCCACATGTGTGTGTGTGTGTTTAAATGGAAAGTGATTTTTATGTGAAACTTTTTGAAGTTCTTTTGTGCCTCGGAACTCCAGATTGCTACACAAACATGTTCATGCTAACAAGTTTATCATTTTTCACTGCCAGTGTTTAAAATTGGACATTTTTTCTTACTCTGTTTGTATGGTTTGCAAATCTGCTTTGTGGTTTTTTTAGAGCATTTTTAGACATGTGCCTACATTATCTGTGTGCTTGGAATCAGACAAACCTGTTACATAAATATAATTCCTGAGTTTATTTGGAGAATTTAAAAAATAATAATAAAAGTAAAAAAGCCAATAGGTACATGGAACATTGTTTGCAGATTAGTGAACTATCTCTTTCAGTCATGCCATTATTTTGTCTTTTTTAGGGTTATTGTGTCATGCTGTGGTAGTTACACTGCCATTTCAGAATATAGAATTTATCTTTCTTCTGCTTAAAGGTGAACTGTGTAACCTCTCTGAAAACACAGAGATATAAACAGAGGAGCTTTAATTTGGTAAATCAAATAGCAGGCCTAGGAATATTTTGATCAATATCGTTAGCTGTTCTCAGAATAAACAAATAAATGACAACGGTTTAACTGTCAACTGTCTTTGCCAAGTGTCTAATTTCCAAGCTGGTGATTTGAGAGGTAAGCGCAACATTCGGAAGTCTGCAGACTTGCTTACTACGAGAAGTGCTCTTTCCTCATTTTCCTGAATCAAGTTCTATGTGCATTGAAACCAGCTGCAGTGGTCCCCTTGCAGCATAGCAGATCGTGCCTTACGATGCCATAGGAAAACTTCCACCAGCAGACCCTCACTGGGTCCTGATCCAGGCAGTGGTGAGTGAGCGTGGCTCAGTGAACAGTGAGAAATAACAAATCCTCTCAGATGCTCGATCAGCTAATGTTCAACTCAGGAGTGATTTCACAAATGGAGGCCAAGGCCTTTTGCAGGCGATATGACAAGAAGAGGGATAATGTAATGTGGCAGATTCTGCATGGAAGAGAATTGGGGTCATTTGGTATGCCCATGTATAATGCAACCTTATGCCATAATTAAGACGCTGGATAGAAGCTGTTGAGAAGGATTAGCTACTGATCCATACATTTTATGTTTCTGTTTATTTAAGATAAAGCCTCATGCTAGGAGGCTTGACTTTTTTTTTATCATATTAAGCTCCTTTAAAGCTTTAATTTCCTTTATTTTCTTTGTAGATGTCTATTTTTTATGTCTTTATCTCTGTTTAGTTGAAAAAAAGGTTTTCTGGAAGGTAGTCTGGCTTTAGAAGCTGGCCTATAACGCAGGACAGAGATCTATAGAATTGAACCATGATGGCAGCTCTATATCCAAGGGGAATTATGCCGCTCATTTTCAGAGAAAAGTGGAGAAATCTCATTTTTCAAATATATGGAAGTGATTATGTGTGTTTTCTTTTTAAATAGTGAAATTCCCCATAAAAACTGGACACTCCTGCTGAAATACTCTTTCCTCAGAAAACCCAATTTTCTATCAGTAGACAGCCATGACTGAGAAATGTCACCTGCTCAAATTCTAAAGAGAGAGACAGAGATGTGAAATAATTCGTTAGAAAGAAGTTTTGGACTGAAAGCAAGAGTGGACATGAGCTTTCAGACTCTTGTTAGAAGTCAGCTTTGAGAGAGGAGAGAGGGAACAGGTAAAAACAGGTTACATTCGATTATTCAATTCATTCCTACCACTGGTTATTTCAAATCTTAGAGCTGGTGCTTACTAACAAAAGATTGGGACAATCATCAGTTTTGAAAAAGTGCCAGAAAAAATAAAATGATCAATTAGTATCACAGGTAAACTTTTCTTCTGACCAGGCAAGTGGAAAAAATGCAAAGGTACGAAACCCTGTGAGCAGGTCCCTTTAAAGTGTGTTTGAAACTAATCTGGGTTTTCCTAGGTTAAGAAAAATTATCCTGCCTCTCTCTCTTTGCTTTTCTGTATTGTTTTCTTGCCCTTAGCAACTCTGTCAGTTGATTTCCAAGTTAGATTGATCAGCTTTATCAATCTTACACCTGTTTGGCCCTTTGCAATTCCCATAGCACTTCAGTGAAGGTGAAGGTCTTTGAAGACCATCTCTGGAAAGTTCAGAAGAGTTATTTAGACATTTGCTCTGGAGATGATCTTCCTTCCGTTTTGGAATAAAAGTAGGAGAAGGAAAAAAGCCCCTAGAAACTACGTAAATCGGTTCTTGAGGGCTACTTCAGATCACTGCCAAGTTCCTAGAAGAGTAGACAATTTCTACTTCCATATGCTGGGTAGGACCAGAGGCCCATCTACTCAACAGATGAAAACAAGACATAGTACCCGCCATGTGCATGGATGATTTGCCTGTAAGGGAATTAACGTTTGTCTGTATTATAATGCATTTCCTTTCAGAAGTTACATAGCTATCATTAGGCAAATTCACTGGGAAGAGTCCTTGTCACTCAGCTGAAGCAAGGCTTAGGAATACAAGCACACCGTGAGACTCTGCCCATGGGAAAACCACTGTCAGAAACAAAGCTGATTCAAATAATCTCATGTGCCATTTAAATTTCACCAAGAACAAGTAATAGGTACGAAATGCAAGACTTCTGTATTAAAGAAAAATTTAAAGAATAAAATTATGTCTATTGAATGCATTTTTATCTCTTAATATTTCTGGTTCAGAAAACAGAACACCATTCATATTTATGAGGAGTCATTTGTATCAATTCATAATTATCTTCTGCAAAATTATTTCAGTGTATAAGTTAAATATTCAACAGGCAAAATGAAATCGCCATGATAAAAACATTTGTAATAGACAAACACATATTGCGCTCAGTAAACAATTTTTGGGTCCTTTTGCAAGATGGTGGCACCCACCTGAACACCCTGGCACTGTTCAGAGAAGGGATTGTGGTCTTGTTTCCTGTTTATTCCTCATCCTACACTGCAGGGCCTCACCTAATCTGGAATCTTGAGCTATAAAACCGGTAACGGATTTTCCTGTGGATAAAATTGCAAAGTTCAGCAGTTTCCAACAGAAGCCTTTTTCCATTCCTGGATCCTTCTTAAATTCATTTGGCAAACAGTTTTCTCTCAGTGTCCTCTTGAGTCTACTTTTTCTGGGTATGCACGCTGAGAGCTTCAGGATCCGAGGAAAGACCGATTTGAAAAATAAGCAAGCAGGTACGCTTCAGCTTTGGTATCTGCTCTTCCCCTGCCTCTAGTACAATACCTATGTCCTGCCATGATCAGTTTCCAAGCACTACTGCTATTCATAGTGTTTTCCAACAGGCTAACTCATTTCCCCATCCTGGTCATTATGGGCAGTCAGTGACCTTTAACAGATGAAAGCTTGAGGCAGTAGTGAATGCACTTGCTCCCTGTAATCAAAGCAAATTCAGAGGAATAATTGTTGCATTAAGCCTCAACCAATGTTTTGGGGTTTTGGTTTGGTGAGGGGTAATTTTTGTTGTTATATACAATGGCACCATTGAGATAAATGTGCTGTTTTGAGGTATTAACAGTTTGGGGTTTTTTTAACTCCTCACCTGGGGATCCCAAGGGATACAGGAGAAGGTCTACTAGTATGTTGGGGTTTTTAAAATTAGTTTTGTCTCATCTCTATCCAAGTCATGAAGCTGGCCCTGAAAAGATGAGTAATTATATCAGACTCTGTATTAGTTTAGTAATTTGGGGATATGCAGTGTGTGTTGTGAATGCTGTAGAACTGTCTACAGGCGTGGGTTACTATATAATAAGGTGTGCAGGGAACTGAGTTTGAGAATGTCTGTTCAGGGGCATTTGTCCCAGCTGGATGAAAGTGTGCCAGGGCATCTTTTTCTGGAGATGGTGAATCCACAGCATTCTTTGGAGGTAGAAATACAATTCTGTATTCCTACCATTCTGGACAAAAGGAAAAATTGTGGGGGGAGAGGGCGAGGAGTGAAGAGAATATTTCAGCAATGACTTTGTTTTACTGAGTAGCTGTATATTTAGGTGATTTTTATGTATGCCTTAAAACATCTCAGCATATGAAAGTACACACTTAGACAACAGAAGGCAGATGGCCCCAGAAAGAAGGTCCTCGAAAATCATTATGGACCATTGGATAGCTCACGTCACTTGATTGCTTCTAGCTGAGTCGGCGGCCAAGTGGGAATGGAAATGGAGATTCCCAGTTTTCTATGACAGTAAAATGATACTAAGTGGGTTTGTCTGGCCAGGTGGTTTTACTGCTAGAACAGAGGAAAAGTTTACAGAGGACTCTATTTTTCAGAACCAGTGTGACGAACTGATGTGGCCATAGTCTTAGCCCCTCAAGTCTGTTCCTAACATTTAAAACTACTTTGTTTTTTAACTGTTACAACTATGTAGTTAAGCCTGTGTTTCAGGCACTCTCTTCTAGCATGTTACATGCCAAGGTAAATCTTAATATTTTTCTTTGGGAAGCCTCTCAGCTGGTCAAACAAGATGTCTGTCCCCAGCCAGTACGGTGAACGTCCTGAGAGTCTGACTGTCTACTCTTGGGTGTATTTGATCATAGTTTAGGGAGTTTCACGTTTACTAATTTCTCCTTTGATAGGAGTAAGGTACATGCAATATGCCATCTCCAAATTATTTTTCGTACCAAACAATTTAGGGTAAAAATAAAGAAGGTGTTTATTTCATCTTAATGCAATGACTATTTAGAGAGTTACTGTATTTAGGAACACAAAATAAGAGACAAATATTTTATAAGTACCTAAACAATAGCTTAGCTCCAAGAGGTTCACTGTCTGGTTTATCCATCTAAAAAGAGAACAGGATAATTTTATTGCTGTCTGTTTTCCTCTGCATGCTCTCCAAAGAACAGGCTTTTGATATGGGGACAAATTATTTTCCATATGCACATTTCTCTGGGATTCCATTCAAATAAAATTTCTCCTTCTCTGTTTAGGGATATATATAACAGAGTTCATGAATTACGGGAATAAAAATCTCAATTGTCATATTTCCCTAACAGATTAATGGTTACCAATTTGTAAATGTTACTGTTGTCCCTTGTGTGTTGACAGATAGTAAACAAAAGCCGTTACTGAATGCAAATGCAAAGCCCAAGGACTGACTTTCTAGTTAAATGGGCTATAAATGGGTAACTGATCCTCAGTAAATGCAGTGCTGTATACTGCGTTGGTGGGCTTAGAGCTCCTGTAGCTGGGCAGGAAGGTTTCAGAAGAAAATAACAGCAAGAAAATGTTGATTGATTAATGCTATTAAAGAATATGGATATGTTTTGAGAACTTTTGTCTGGAAAGGTTTCTCAGCTCCAGGATGGGAAGAGTATTTTGAAAAGGAATAGAGCTCAGTAGAAACATGCCAGTGATTTTTCTCACCAGCTTTGTAACAGCATCAGGTTTTACTTACCACTATGCCACTGTGCCACAAATCATACACTTTTGGTTATTCCAGACCAATTCTACTACAAATGCTCTCACTCTTTGAATAAATAGATATTCAAAGGAGGAGAGAAGAAAACTGCAGGATTCTTGCAACTTTATGGCAGTGACTAGGCATGCCCTCTATGTCTTCATATGAAAGTCGGCAACAACAAAATCTCTTTGAAGGAGGAGGAATTCAGACACATCAGCTTTGGTCATCTGGTGGAAAATGCATATTTCCTTCACAGATTGAGAGGCATCCCCAGAAAAATATTCAGAGTGCAAGCCTGAGTTGTTTGCTGAACTCCCTGGCTCCTAAAGGGCTCCCAGAGGTGCCTCTATCCCCAGGGACTGAAGGCAGCTTTGATTAACCTGCTCAGTTAAGTTCCTAAAGTCAGATGGATTCAATCTTCTTTTTACACAGTCCCTACTGTGGGAGAGCAGGAGGCTCAGATCTACAGAGAGAATTTGATATCTAACTTTCTTGTTTAAAGAGACAAGCCCATTGGTATCAGTAAGAGTGGGGAACACAGAAATCTCTGGGTCTTCAAATTTGCTGGGTAGTGTGAACACAAAAGCAAATGACAGTCTTCTCTCTCCTTACATTTTTGTTAATCTACAAACAGTCTTTATCATGTGAATATAAATTCATTGTGGAGATATATGTTTCACATGGTTTCATTTTCTCCTCGAAATGCTAAAACATTAGGCTGCCTATTTTGTCTGACTACCAGAGGTACCTTTCAGGTGCTACTGTAGCTTGTTATCCCTTGCCTTTATTTGCATTATGTTTGCCTGTGTTTTCTCTGGATATCTTCATGGCTCTCCTCCTTGGCCAATAATAGTTTGGGAATCCACAAGCCAGCAGGACTCTTCTTGCCTGGCAGAGTCTTGTGCATGGCTGGCTGCTGTTAATGCACCTGCAATTACCCATTGCCAATGCACTAGCAGAGAAAAGCTATCTGAGATTATTAGTTTAGGCATTTCTTCCCTTCCTGTATTAATTTATATGTAGGTGTTGCTTTGAAGGCCCTGAAGCTGTGCTTACAGTCCTTGTTTTGTGAAATAATTCATTTGAATGTTTGTTGTTGCTGTTCTTCAGGGACGGTAGTGATGTCTTTTACCAGGTTAGGTAAGTGAATCGCTGCCATCTCCCCAGAAATATTGGATTCTTACGGTGTGAATTGGGCTACTCTTAATATTTACAACAAAAAAGAAAGTGCAGCGGCTGTGACTGTCAGCCATGAGCACCTCAATGAGGCAAGAGAAGGTCCTGTTTCCAAGATAATGGGTTTCCCTACCAAACTCGGCTGTTGCTAGTGAAAAGCGAGGAATGGATTTCCTAACATAAGGGAACACTTGTGCTTTTGAAACATTATTCTGATCTAGAGTGAATAGAGATTTTAGGAGAAAGTGTCTTGTGAAATCAAACTTTCACCCATGAAAACATGAAAAGGTTTTATTTTGATAAAATGAGGATATTGGATTTTTGTGTCAACTTTATGTGCACGTGCACTAAAATATAAATGGATATGATAAGCATTTTACACAGAGAGGTTGTTTTATAGAACAAGAAAAAACATTTTGGAAGTTGTGAAAATAAGGCGTTACAATTTTTTAAATGCTGCTTTAAAAATAATAAGAACAGCTTCTAAAACATTTTGTCAGGAGGAAAGCTGAAAGTTTTTTGCTGTATAAGCAGTAATGGAAGTTTCTGTCTTATACTCTAACTTGTAGCAACTTCTCTAAACAGGATGAATAGTAAGATTAGAAACTTTTGGGTAATGCAGAAACTATGTTAAAATATTGTGAATGTTAGACCATAACCACTGTAATCAGAAAGCTGTTTTATTTTCTTCTCAGCACCTGCTAAGGCATTTATCTGCCTGGTAGAACCTTTTCTAATATTTTCCCCTTCTGTTTTAGAGTGGTCAAAGTCAGAATTACATAGGTAACACATGAAGATGTGAGGCAACCCAAATCCCATGCTCAAACTTTGCATCTGGGTTTGCAGTGCTTAGAAACAATAGACCTTGGACTAAACACCCAGAATGTTGGAAATACTGTGATTTCTTTGAAAGCTCATCCTTAGTTCTTCTTTGATGTCAGCTTCACTTGGAATTCTGTCTCTTCTTTTGATCCTTTCAGTGCTCAGAGTTGAGAAACTTCGCACAGAATTGCCAATTTGGTTAAAACTTCCTGCTAAGGTGGCTATTAATTTTAACTAGTAGGTGCAACCATACATCACCAGGAAAAACAATACTTAAAAAAATTAGACTGCATCAGCATCTATCACTGAATTAGCCAGCAACCCCAGCTCCCTTAGGCAGATCAATCATACTGTTAGCAGGTTCCCATGATACCATTCCACAGCAACCAGTCTATAACCATTATATCCTGCAAAAAAATATCACCAACTTTTCCCTTATCTTCATAGCAATCCCCAAATGCTAAGTGCAGCAAGATTTCTGGAACAGTCTGCCCAGAACAAAGAGGAATACCACCAGCATCAGGGTTGTTTTTCAGTTGCCCAGACAATCGGCACTGGCTTGTTTCACTGCATGCAAATTGGCTTGGAAAAAGAGACTGTCTTTCCTCCCGGGCAATCAGCACTGCTAAAGCCATCATGGGCTGACTGGTAGTGAATCTGAGACTGTCCTGTCCATTCCCATTCTCAAAACATTTATATGAGATTGTGGCCATGTCACATCTGGCCACTTAGGGAATATGTAATAAGCTAAACCGTTTCCCTTGCAGATGACAGATGGGATTGGAAGAGAGAGAGTGAGGAATATCACAAAGAGCTCTCTATGATTATCCTTACATGTTATTGATGATAGAGCTAAAGCTGGTATAACCTGAAGCAGAGGGAAGGCTGTTTCTGAAGGCGTTAGGAAAGCAGTATAGAAGGAGCAAGGTATTTTCACCTTAAACAAAAGATTTTAATATATTTTCTATGCCTCACAAATAGGGAGAGTTGAACAATCTCTTGGAAGAGTTTAAGTATGATAGAAAGTGCTCAGATGTCCTCAGGCTGCCATTGAGATAAACAGTCACAGAAGGGAGGAGTTAATGGGTGGCATATCCATTTTCTTGGTGAGCAAGAAGAGAGGCTCTCCAGAGCCATGGATCCTAAGCCTATATGGCTGATGCTGGTGGGAGGCAAGTGAATAATTAAAAGAAATTACCCTGTGCAGCATCAAGGTGTCAGTGCAGGTTTACATGTGTGAAAGAACATTTATATCAGCTGAGGCTCAGACTCTGTGTCAGTAAAGAGTGGAGAATGTCAACCCAGCTCTCAGAAAGCTTACGCCGTGGACACGGCATCTTAGGACTCTCTATTTTTGCTTATTGTCTGCACCATCAACCCAATGCACTGTTAAGGTAGCAAAGCATTACACTCATCCTTCTTCCTCCTCAATGTTTGCTTCTCTCCATCTCGTGTTTGGCCATCTGAGATGCAATCTCTTTTCAAGAACTGAGTCATACTGAATAGCTGGAGTGTAGCTGCCACTTTTACAGTCCCAAGGACCTCTGCAGCCTGCTTGAGGCCTTATGATCAAGTTGACAAAGGAGGCTATGGAGAGGATTGCTTTTTTGCTTGTACTGGAAGTCAAAGTAGAACACTTCACCCCACTGGAAGGTGGCATGTCACTGCAGATTCCGTGCAATAAACATTCATTTCCGTGAGCTGAATCTTGCCTGGAGTTTCCCAGATCTGGTGGTGGTCTGCTTGATTTTTGCAAGGAAGAATGAAAAGCATGAACTCTGCTCCTCCAGAGACAGAAAACTTGTTTTTTTCATAGATCTGGGAGCAATTTTAGTTTTATTTTCACAGTGCATTCAGCTGGGATAGGCAGAAACAATTCCTCCTCACCTCTCACCCAAAGGCTGGAGCTCAGAGCTGATGGCTGGTTTAGCTGAGGTTTGCAGGCCTGCCCTCAGCAAATACAGTTCAAGTTCAACATGTATTTGCTCCTCTGTAGTCTGCTGGAAGGGTAGGACTCCGACTCAGAAAGCTACCTGCAGCTTCAGAGAAAGTTTAATGCTGAATGAAATGGGTTTAAAATCAGAGAAAGGTGGGGTTGCTGGAATATCTTCTATTGTACATCACTATAAGGTTGGCATCTCTGCAGCTGGGTGATTAAGAGTGCCTGGACATGCTATACTGATCTCAAATTGAAATTCTGTTCACATGTATGTTTTCTCCTAGCAGACAAATGTTATTACCAAAACAAAAACAAATAGTATAAAGTTTGGAGGGAAAGTTGACATGTAAGGGAGAAGTTACATCTCCTGTTTGCATTCTGGAGATGTCTTGTCAGTTAGTGTTGCTGCAGTTCAATTCACAACAAATGGGCCTTGGGTCTCAGCTAATGTAACAGTTCTTGAAGTTTTAGTAGTTCAGTTTTATCTGAGCAAATGCAGGCTTAAACCGTAGGAATCATGTCTGAGTTTTTAAAAAGCAGCTTTATTTTAAAAAAAAATGAAAGGTAAATGACTTCAGATGGCAAATTGCATCAGGAAAGCTAAATAAGGAAAAAAATATTGTTACAGTGACAGTAATATTAGCTGCCACAAACAAAATCAGTCAATAAACGCACTTTGGAAAGTTAAAAAGCCAAATGAATGAATAAGCCTCTCCTTAAATTCAATATTCTCTTGTATAAAATATTAACACTCGGACTAAAATCACCTCCTGAGTATAGTATTTTTTTTCTGTTTTATCAGCAGTCTCTCCCACCTAGTAAATTCACTTATTTGTTCAAAACTACAGTGTGTTGCCAGCACTTTCCAGTACACATATATAAGATAATGGACCCTTCATCCACCTTAAATCTCTCATTCTACAGGTTATTGATTTAGTCATACTATTGTAAAGAAAAACAGCCAAATTCTCTGCCTTTGTCAGACTCAAGTGACCAAAGCTTCTCTTGCTTGATGAAATCTGTCTCTGATAATGAAGCCATTGGGGACTATGTTTGCACGTGGCCAAGCATGGAGCCTATGTTGAGAGTGACTTGCTCACCACCCCAGTGGCTCACAATTAAGGTTATGCTCTGATGCAGGCTCAGTGTGAGCTGCGGAGGCTTTCCAAAGGGGGAAAAGCCAGTCATTGTCTGTAGACCCAAGGGATTCATTGCCAAGAACAAGTACAGGCAGGGAAGGACTCTTCACCAGCAAATCTATCCCAAGTTGCATTTTTCTAAGCAACTAAGGTAATGAATTTGAACAGTGTGTTGGCTAATAGTCAGCAATATGGGTAAAAAAAACCACCCCAAGGAACGCTTACATTTGGGTTTGGGTCTTACATTTCTGTTAGGAACATAGAAATCCCACCTAAATTATTAGTGCTGTGAAGAGTTAGCACTGTCTACACAAAGATGAAGATTTTCTATCATAACAATGTGGAATGGTGTGGGTGATCCCTCATGCGCTAATGACTCCGTCCAGCACTGTGAGTCAGCCAGCTCATCTCCTTTCTTGAGTACGGCCTCAGAATTTTCGTTACCCTTAGCTACTGGTCTGCAGGAGATTGTGAGGTGTGTATTGTCATACACTTATGAAAGCATTTGGATCAACAAGGCTCACTCTATACTTCTGTCTGCATGACACACTTGAATTTTGAGCTAAGTTTGACCTAATCGATTGGGAAGTTTTGACCCTGCCTTCCAGATATGAAGCCTGGTCAGTGATCCAGGCTTTTTCCATCTTCAGGAAGAGTTTCTGTGGCTCAATGTGTCAAAATCATAGAACAGTAGAATATCATGTTAGCAGGGACCTTAAGGATTATCTAGTCCAATCTTTCTTGTCAAAAGCATGGTCTAGACAAGATTAGCCAGGAGGTTAGTCCAAAGAGGACACCCAAATCTCAGTAATGGAGACTATGGCTGCTTCTGCAGGGCATCTTCCTTTCGTGAGCCCGCAACTTCTGCCTATGTCATCCAGCCAACCTCTACTGCTACTTAGACACTTCTGCGCTAAGCCTTTGATTTGCAAACTTTCTGATAATCATCCAAAATTGTCACAAATGAGCAGGAAGAAGTAAGATCAGAACAGTTCCTAGCTGGCAGTTGTGGCTCTGGTTTGCCTTTTCTGGAAGCAAACATATAACCTGAATGTTTAAGAAATAACTGCAAAATGTTACAGGGTCAGGAGAGAAAGCTTGGAAGATAAGAGGTCATGGCACTTTGCTTTTCCTTCTTGGCACTACCTATTTCATACATCTTAGAAGATAAAATTCAAACAAATCCACATAGGACTTACTGACTTTTGACTAAGTAGAAGGAGCAGCAGCTGGTCCTCTGGCATATACCAAATGCTCTAATGCCTGGGTCCTTCACAGCCAGGGAGACATGGTACTTTCCCTAAATGTGTCAGTATGTGTCCACTTCTGGATCCAGTAACACATCAACCCATTCCTGCAGCAACCCAGCAAACAAAGGAGAACTGTTTGCAGTTCACTTCCAACTATCAGATAGTACCAAATTTGATGGGTTTTGTTTATTTATTTTCCCTGACAAGGACGTCTGTTTACTAGAACTCGTGTCCAGCTTTAGTGAACATCAAACGGGATGTCTGTGAGACTGCAGCTGGATTTAGATGGTACAAAGCCCTTCGACTAACTATTTAAATCTCTTTTTGTTTTCTGCATCCCTAATCACCAAATAGAGGTGGGTTAATTTTAAATGCATCTCCAGATTTTGCAAATTAATTTAATGTCACTGTTCTAACTTGTGTTTCAGGATACCTTTGGGATTAAGTGTAGCATTTATTGATTTAAAAAAAACCCACCACAATTCAGAAAAGAACATCTATTCTAAGATACATACATATATTTTTCCTTCAATAAAAGTGGGTATTTGGAGAGAGAGGGGAAGCAAGTAAACTGTGGGGCATTCTTCTTTGTTATTCCTCTCCTCCTAATATCAACCAGTATAAACTTAATCTCAGGAAGATCTGATTTAGGAGTACTGTGCTTTCATGTTGTATGCCTATATGACTGTTTATTTAGTTGTGAGTTGATTGATTAGGAAATAAGTGCTTTTCAAGTTGACACTATAAATAATGAAACTTTATTAGTGATATATGTGACACATTTAACAATGCTAATTTTCTGTACTGCTCTGTGTAATTCACTTGCCTTTTTCAGTAGGCTGTAAACAATAGAAGGTTTGAGGGAAATTACTAATTTGTTGGCTTTTTAAAAGACAACGGAAAGGAATCCAGAATTTAGAAATATCTCCAGAGTGCCACCTAGTGGAAAAAGCAATGAAGCCACAAGAAAATTGGATAGAGCTTTGGATGGTGTATCTTAATACACAGAACTGTCATAATACACAGAAATGTCTCTTCATTTTCCTCTACAGCTAAACATAAGCAGCTACTAATGGCTTTTATGCAGCTTAGTGTTAATTGTGAAGCTTTATTTATCAGTTTTTTATTTGTATTAAAAATATAAGTATAGTAGAAATAATGAAAATGAATGCCTTCTCTGCTTTTAGCTTTTGAAAAAATAACAAATGCTTGGCCTGAGCTCAGACTTAAGATTTGATTTAATCATCTTGTGTTCTCATACCTCAGAAGCTTTGTCATTAAATCTTGATTTCACTTTTACCTTTCTAATTAAAACATCGACCTTTCCATTTTTAATGGTGATATATATGAATTGAAGACCACTGTAATGAAAAAGGCTTTAAAACAAAAGAGCTTCAAAAAAACGGATTGATACCTTCTTGCTTCCAGGTGTGGTTTTCTCACAGGTGGTGCCTGGTGCTCCTTAGGAAAGCCACAGTTCCTGTGCTCCTGTGGTTATAGCAGACTCATTGTTACCATTAAAGCAAGTTTCTGCTACCGCTTAACATCTCCTTACACAGTTAATTGTGGGAGTGCCCTAAAAGGGCCAATTTTGCTGTCTCTTCAGATGCCAATTTTGCACAAGTGGCACCAGATTTGATGGGGGAAACACCAGGAACTCATCAAATTCTTCACATTTGAAGGTGCCTGGGAGGTGAAGAGGGCTTGGCTGGGACAGGCTGGCGTGGCTAGAGGGCAGGGGAAGTGAGCAGACCAGCCTGTGCATGCAAATATTCTTGCATCTGTCTATATGTCTGTTGTGAGTAGACTGAGTGTAGTGTTTCATAACCCAGTCATCCTCTTGTTGCTGTTTTTGTGAGCTCACAGGCTTTTACAAGTAAGGCTTACAAATATGGCAGTCTGAATAAACTTCAGGCTGGAACCTATACTGCCTTTAGTGCTGAAGGTAGGGAACAGGGCCATTGCTGGACAATACTGAAGCTGCCTTTCTGAGGAGGGGCCACATCTGGACAGGTATGTGCAATTCTTCTGTTATTGCTGCCTTCTGGGAGGGCAGTGTGGGGGTCTTTAACATCTTCTGCTCCTACAGTTTACTTTATAAGCAATTCCTGTCAATTATGATGGTGCTCTGTTGGGAGTGTCCCCCAGCTTCATTAGTTTGGTAAAGATTTATGGCACTATAAATTCTGAGAAGTGCATTTTGTACCAGATATTTTGGTAGTAGATGTTTTTGTCTTTCCAGTCAAGAGCAGGAAAATCAAGTCTACTTCATTTTCATTTCTACTTGCTTCTTAATGAATGTTCTTCAAATTTCTCTTCTGCCTGTGGCATATTGGAGGAAATAATTTATGTCAGAGAAGAGCCATAGCTATATTCACAATGATTGGCTTTGTGTTTTAGTGATGTTTTCAGTAAGCATGTCATCTGGGTGGGTGGTGCATCTTTGAGAGAAAGATTTTGTCTATGGCGAAATTAGTATTTATATTATAGAGGCTAAATATAGTGTTTTGTTATGTCCATTTGGTATAAAACACTGGTAAGTTTATTGATCTCAAAATGAGATGATAAGAGGGGAATGACAAGAAAACTCTGATGAGAAAAGCAATGTGAAACTGAGACATGAAGATTCATTTCTTTAAATTCTTTCTAAATTTTGCATAAGCCGTGGAGGAGAAGACTCTTAAAACTAAAACAGGACCTCTGAGCAATTAGCAAGGAAAAGGAGCAGGAATGATGTGGTGTGTGAAGTACCGTCTCCTGCCCAACCTCAGCTTTTGCCTTTCTTGGGTAAAACAAACTATATAATTATGTAGAGATCACCCTTGCAGTCTGCATGTTTGCAAAGCCAGAACAACAACAATTTATCAAATAGAATGTTTAGTGGCAGCATGGAGAGTCCACTTTTCAAATGTACTTCTAAGATCTTGTTGTCAACAAGAGTAGAGAGACAGAGATAGAAAGGGAAGGAGATGAGAGGAGGAAGAGGTATTTGGGTACTTCGGTACTAGGGGATGCTGTATTTTCTAATGAGGTCAAAAAAGTAGATTGTTGTCTGCACTAGAGTAGATTATCAGCGTTACGGGTAGGTACTTCCCTGTACCCAAGGGCTCTTAAATTCTTCTGAGAAGAGCATATTAAGCATCTGTTCGAAGGTGTAGTGTACATGTTTTTCTCTAGTGGTATTATTTTCTGAAAGAGGGGCTCTAGCATAATTACTACCTTTGTGGTTCTCAGTGCTGTGTAGAGTGGGTTTGAGGTGTGTGTGTGACTGAAAACCGGAAGAAAAGGATAGGAATGGAAACTATTAATGGTGCCAACCTGTATCCATGATACAACTGCAGGACTTCAAATAAGCAATAAGGATCACGATCTTCTGAGAGTCACAGGTTGGATCCTGTTTCCATGTCTGATATACCTGCATGCAAATGGCTGCAGGTGGGCATCATAACTTCCATTTCACAAGCACAGCTCTTGGAGACAATGCTAATTGGTAAAGTTGCACTTGTCCTGCATATTTTTTTTTCTATTTAAATTTTGCTTATCCTACTGAAATTGATTCACTCTGCTGCAGTTTAAAACAAATGTATTAGATCCTTTCAGGTTGAGTTTTGAATCCAGCTCGTTAGAGAACTGCTTTTAGTTTTCACTCTTGTTGCTAAGTTGCTCCTACTTGGATCTTGATGTTTCCCCAAAGGAGTTGTGAAGGCTGGCAGACAGTGGTCTTATAGAAATGAGAACTCAAAGTTTATGCCCCCAGAATATACAGAAATTTGTAGTTTTAGCTTATTGACAAACAGTTCCTTGAACTCTAGAAGATTCTCTGCTGTTTGACTTTTAAGTATTTAATTTTTTTTCTATAGAAAGAAAACATCTTAAATTATGTCAGAAGATGTCTCCAGTTGATTAGTTGTGGGTATTTTTAGTCCCTCTGAGCCTAGTTTTATTTCACTCATGGGAACCATTTGTACAGCAGAACACCACACGTGGTCTTGAATTATTTTTGTTTAGCTAATATCTCTAAAATATTTAACTGTTTAAAATATGTGACCCACACAAAATATATGTGCTAATACAGTGTGATAAAAAGGTTTCTGTGTCATTTTTAGATCTTTAACTGAGCAGGACAGAAAACACTTTCTATTGCATCAGATATTCATACCTTCCCCCTTCACCTCTCTGGTCATCGTCAGTGCAGATGAGTGCTACCTCCCTAACTGTTGAGCCTGGGAGTTCACTTTCATCTCTCAACACATGGCTTCTAATGTAGTGTTTTCTAACATTCTGTTTTCACCAGACTTTACCAGACTTTTTTTTTTTTTTTTTACACTAAGGTGGTCAATGTTGTATTTAAGAATCTGTTACTGACTATTTTTCATAGTTGTCATTAGAGAGTGATAAGTTCAGGCCAAAATACTGTGAAGTTAATGAAAGTCTCTGCATTGATTTTCATACTTTTCAGTGTATATGCTCTGTATTCATTTCAATAGACATTGGATCAATTTCCTCAAAACACTCTCTAAGAGTAGCCAAAAGTAGAAATTAAGGTACCATGGAAGCAAAAGGCTCAAATGTAAGCCACAGACAAGAAACTTCTTGTCTCAGATGAATCTAATTATTTGACTTTCATACAAACACAAATATAAGAAAAAGCTTATTAACCTAGGTGTTAGTGTAGGGTTTGTATCTTTTTACTTTAGAGTGTGTAAGAGAATTAGTCTGGTAAATATTTAATTAACAACTGCAATGAAATATTGATTCCAGTTTCTCCATTAATCCATATTACTTAGATTTTGTAAGATTTTTTACTTCTAATAATTTAGCCAGATCTTTTAGTGGACACTTCCCCCTCTAACTACCCTGGATGGGGGGGGAGGGGGGAACAAAAATATCACTGTGGAAAGATATGTGTGTCCCCTCCCCATGCTATCTCTTCTAATTCAGTTAATTACACATCACGTTATAACCTCTGGTTTGACCTTATTTTTGAGATATTAATATAAATGAAACAGTTAACCTTTTATTGAAGAAAACTTCTCCCCCCACACTTTCAAGCCTCCAAAATGACTATTCATAATATGAGCTAATTAGCACATAGTAATGAATGGTATGTAAAAGAATCCCAGTCCCTTTTCGTGACAAAGAGCAAACCATTCCTATTTCAGGGAAAGGCTGGCCTGTTTTGGTGAATCTAGAAGCTTGAAAGAGAAGCCAAAGCTACAGCTAGGTACAGAGGAGGTTACAGAATAAGTGAGGTATCAAAAATCTTTTTCCTTTGCCTGCTATCTTGTAAATATGGTTATACATTAAGGTTAGCAATCAGGAAAGCTGGAGAGGGACTTTTTATAAGGCCATGTGGTAGAGCAGGGTAGACTTAGATTTAGACGTTAGGAAGAAATTCTTTACTATGAAGGTGGTGAGACACTGGAACTGGTTGCCCAGAGAAGCTGTGGACACCTCATCTCTGGAATTATTTAAGACCAAGCTGGATGAGGCTCTGAGCAACTTGGTCTAGTGGGACATGTCCCTGCCCATGGCAGGGGGGTTGGAGCTAGATGATCTTTAAGGTCTCTTCCAACTCAGGTCATTCCATGAGTCTATAATATCTAGTTGTCCTCGTGTAAATCTTTCCAATAATAAATAGATATGTTATTCTTTAAAGCAGCTATGCTGACAATTTACCACTATATGCAATTTCAAAGTAAGTGTTTAATCTCATAATATTTTCGTTAGTATATTCACACAGAATCTGCTTATTGTCCTCAATTCATTTTCTTCTAGAAGGTCAGAGTATAGGGTTCTCAGCGGCAACTATATAATTGCATGTTAATGAACATATAATGATTAAATACATGTTAAATACTGAATAAATGCTTGGAAAATATATGTTCAGCTTGATCTTCTAAAATCTGGTGCAAACAGCTAGTGGCAATTCCCTTGCATTTAATTTCCTTGGAAGTACTGAGCTTGTTCTTTAGTTCTTCTTAGTGCAGAAGAAACCTGCTGGCATCTGAAGTATTTGCAGTAGAAGCATCATAAATATGGCAACAAAGACATCAACTATACCAGAGTCTAACTGGCAGACTTTTGGCACAGTGTCAATGGCACACTCTTGGTCATCAAACCAGTGAAAGTAGTAGTTAATGTCCAATGTAGCAGCTAATTTCTGCCACATGGTATTTGTCTAAGAAATTAGCCTGGGACTGAGCCAGCCGGTATTGCACAGTTTCACTAACTTTGCAGCTCTATTAGTTTGAAGTCAGGAGTTCAGCGGTGGCCTTGACAAACATACGATTCTGTGCTGTACTGCCTGTCCTGGGAAGCTGTTCAGTTTTTCTATATTTAACAGATGAAAATGTCTCCAGAGTTCATCAAATGCATACTCAAGATATCACAAGCTGCAGCTGGCAGCTGTGAGCTCTGTAGTACAAGGTGAATGGGACACTAATTAGTAAGTAGATAGGGTTATCAGCACATGCAACACCCACTTTCTTGAGCAGAGGAGAAAAATGAATTAACAGCCGAGAGAAGTAAAGCCCTTCTCCAGTTGCCTCCAGCTCTGCTGTGGCTCTCACTCCACAGGCTTCCAGGGCTTGTGCTGGAGAGAGCTCCTGCAGACACAGCTGTGAGCACCAGGGGAGCCTTTCAGGGTTTGTTGGCCTGGGGAAGAACCAGGTCACACCTGGAGGAGGTCAGACTCTGGCTCTGCTTTGCCCCTTTCCAACCACTTCAGACACTGTGAGAGCCTGGTAATGTGGCAGGCTCCAAAAATACTCGGCAGCCTCAGGTTGTGGGAACTCTCCTAATGCCGGTGAAAACTACCAGAGAGCAGCAGCCATCTGATGAGCAACCTCTCTTCCGGTGTCAGCAGAAATTGAGGGTAGAAGAAAAGATAGGACTGAAAATTGCTGTAACACCAAGTTCAGTAATAACCAGGGAATGATGTTTCTTAAAATGGGAAAGAGCAAGATTAACGCGCATTTTTACCAAGACATAACGCTTTTGCAATTACTATTAATACCTAGAAGTCCCTAATACAAAATAAAGATAATTTACTGTAAATCTTTCCACTGACTGCCATATTTTCAGTGACTCTCAGCTGCAAATTTAATAGCTGCAGGAAAAATACAGTTCGATGTATGCAGAATCACACCCTTCTCAAATTTTTTTCTTCTTTCCAACAGCCATTCTTTCAGGACTCAGAAACACATTTCTTTGGGTAGGAATCCCATCTGTATAATTTTGAATTATCTGAGATAATCCTGAAGGATAAAATTAAAAGCCAAGTTTGATGAGGTTGGTTCTTAACTTCCTTGTCATTTGACTACCAGGAACATTGATTCTTTAGATGGCTTTAAGTCTGACAGCACATATTCCAAGTAAATCCGGAATTAGTAACTCTGTGTTCACAGAGATCTCAAACTAATTTTTGCCAGAGACTTTTGAAAATCTACGTTACACAAACTCATCTGCGGTTCAATAGGTTTTCCATCTCCTCCCATAACTCAGCTTATCATTTTTATCCAACTGATTCTCCATTACATTCCTCCTGCTATGATATATTCTTCTTAGTTTGCAGTCGGGCATTTGCAATGAATGGGAGGGAAGGTGAAAGCTTCATGCGTCACAGGAGTAGCATAAGAAGGAATAAGATACTCAGATGTCAAAGTAGTAGTAAGTCTAGCCAAAAGGATGTTACAATTACCCGGGAATATTCAGGGAAATGTACAGAAAATCACAAGGTAAGGTTCTGTGGGTATGGAGAAAAGTAAAGCTGCCTTACAGTGGGGGGGGGGGAAAAAAGACAGTAATGAGTAAAGAGTATAGCTATAATATTACTAAAGGAATTATATCAGGTTGTACTGTTAATAAGAGAGACAACTCTGTTCTCTTACACTTCTTTGATAAGCCAGCAGCAGAAGTTTGGCTTCTCACAGGACTGTTGTCAAGAGATGAGACCGAAAAATCTTAATGATATCCTCTGAGATTCATACATGCAAATTTGAATCTTCATGTCTTGCAAAAGTGAAATACACTGAGTCTTACTCATGTAAAGATTGACCTCTGGAAAGGACCACATATATACTCCTGATCTGTGGAGCAGCTGACACCAGGTGGTTTGTTCTGAAGAGGTGAAAGGGAAAAGAAAGATCAGAGAGGTTTTCACATGATCACACAGTGAGCCTGTATTAGGAGAAATAGTTCTGTATCGTGAGGATCCTATTCAGCTGTGCCTGTGAGCTGTGCAAGGTATTGTGCAGAGATGGGTGGTACTGAGGCCTCCAACACTGTCTGAGGTCTCCAAGTGTCCAAGTCTGCTGATGCAGATGGAAATCCTGGTAAATCGACAGGCGTGCCATAAAAAGCTTTACCTGTGGATCTCTCATCTTGCTTTGCAACACGGTCAAAAGTACCAGATGGTCTGTCTCACTTGTGGCCCAATCTTAGCCTTTCTCACCTTTCTGTATCACTGAAGATTTTCACTTTTGTTAACTGTTCGTCTGACAAATCAATTTATACAATTATAGGCAAGAGCAGAATTAAACTCATCCAGGAGCTGTTATCCTTCTAGCATCCCAGAAGTGTGGATGGACTCTGGATAGAGTCACACCATTTTCTGTGGGATGGATGTGGCTTTAAGCTTGAGGTAAAGTGACTTTTAGTTCAGTTGATACAGTTCCAACTTTGTCCTACTGAGGTTTAGTTAGCTTCGCAGAAATGCAAGCAGTGAAACTACAAGCCTGAGATGGCTGCTTGATAAACCTTTGGGAAGCTGGGATTCGATAACTACAATGACCCAGTGACATTACAGCAATTTTGTTTCTTAGAAAAACAGCCATAGTATTCTCAACTTAAAAAACTGAGTAGCTTTTTAGAATGTCTCTGTAGTTACTACCAAAGTGCAAAGTGATGTTAACCATGGTGATAAGATAGCAAATACTTATGAAAATTTGATTGCAAATGAGTGATTTATGTAGCAAATAAGAATTAGATACCCTAATGTGTTAACCAAATGAGTATCAGAAAACACTTGGGAAATTAATGTGTAAAGTAGACAAAACAAAGCATTCAAGACTGGTTCCTAGAAGTTTCTTTTTCTTTCCCAACTGTCAAGCCGTAGGATGAAGGTTATAAGTAAGGGAAGAGAGACCCCACTTCTCTTGCATCAACTTTGTTCACAGGAAACTGGTTTTAATTTTAGAATTAAAATGTGCCTGAATTTCCAGAGTAAGCCTGTGGTTCCTGTGACTGCCTCAGACAGACCTATTCATCCAGGCATTAGCAAAAGTCAACCCCACAGCTGTAGCTGCTTCCACAATGTTTCCAGCTACGTTACCCAAACTAGTTTAAAATATGCTGTCACATCTGAACACCTGAGAAACTCTTCAGAAACATAGTGTTCTTGGTTAGAGATTTCATTACCTGAATATTTTCTTTGATAACTACATTTTTTTATCTAACTTTATATACTATGGCTGTTTTGAACCATCTGAAATACCTTTTCTCATGCTGTCATTTGTATCTTCAAATGGCAGAACCCTGTGATCTTGGTAGCTAAGCAAAGCCAAAGTCCTACTGCTGTAAGCACTGAATGAATGCTCCAAATGAGACACTGACCTCCTCAAACAGGCGCAATTTGAAGAGATTGGGCAAAAAGAAAATCCTACCTCTGTCATGTTGAATACAGGATTAATTGTGTGAATACATAGACTAGCTGCCTCACTGCACATAGGAAACCTCTGGCAAGACAGATATTTCATGTAAACCTTCTGAGTCCCAGTCCAACATTTTATCTATTCTTCTGTCATTCATCTCATGTTGCCCTTTATCAGGGGTCTTTGTTCCTCAGACAAAAGCTGGGAGGAGTTTACTAGACAAAGAAGGCAAAGAGTAAGGCTTAATTTGTAGTTTCCCATTCTTTTCCTTTTACTTAATAGTATATAAAAATTGTTTTAGAGCCTCTTAATGAATCCAATACTTTATATAATGCTGTAATTACTTTGATGTAAGTGTCTAAAACCACAGGCAATCTGTCTTTTACATGGTTTAAATGCAAGTGAAGCACTTATTCCTCCAGTAAATCTTTTGCTCCTCTAACAGAAACTGATTTTAAAATAGAGAGGGGAGTGAGGAAAAAAAAGGTCATTGATATTCTTACAAGCTGTCTATAAAGTATTATTATAAAAATAATTGCATTTTCAGCTAATCAAAGATGTGTTTAGGAGTACTTGGGCTGCAGGGATTACACATTCAGAATTAAGATGGAGCTTTCAATAGCTGTATGCCTGAATCTTTAAAAGAGGTCAGGATATGCTATTCAGTACAATAGATTCTTATTTTCTGAGCATGCTTAGACTGAGAGTTGTTTTATGAGGTAACCCAGTCTTTTCCCTTCTACACGTCTCTCCTCTTACTGCTAATACTCAAGACAATTGGGAAAGTTAGCAATGGATAAATAGTAAAATTAATTTCACCCCATGTGACATCAGGCAGTTGCTGATCAGCAGTTAGCCCAAATTTCATACTGAGTGACTACTTTTTTAAAAAATATGTTCTAAATGGTAGAATGGTGGTGTTCCAAAGCCACCAAAAATCATAGAATCATAGCATGTTAGGGGTTGGAAGAGATCTAGTCCACCCCCCTTGCTAGAGCAGGATCTCTTAGGTCAGGCCACAGGAATGCATCCAGGCAGGTTTTGAAAGTCTCCAGAGAAGGAGACTCCACAACCTCTCTGGGCAGCCTGTTCCAGTGCTCCATCACCCTCAAGGTAAAGAAGTTTCTCCTCACGTTGAGGTGGAACCTCCCATTTTCTAGCTTGTACCCATTATTTCTTGTCCTATTACAGGGCACCACAGAAAAGAGACTGGCTCCTTCCACTTGACACCTACCCCTTAGATATTTAGAGACATTAATAAGATCTCCTCTCATCCTTCTCTTCTGCAGACTAAATAGCCCCAGTTCTCTCAGCCTTTGATCTAGAGAATGATCTAGAGAATCTTCACGCAGAGTTTTTTCCTTTCTCTCTTTCTAGGATCAAAGAGATTATTTAAAAATGAAGACAATTAGTTCATTGACAAACTCAGCAGAAGTGAGACAGGAAAGTACCATGGTTCTAGGCAAGGCAAAATTATGAGACCTACCTACCTCATCGTGTTTAGTTCCCTTGACACTTGTACACCAATGTCAGGACAGTTCAACAGAAAAAAACCTCATATTCTTTCCTGAGCCTATCTAGTCTTCAGGATTATGGTGCCACAGGATTTTGCATGACAATAGTTCTGCATTTCCTTGCTCATTAATATTACTCAGAGGCAAAAACGTAATACATGCTGATCAGAAGTTCACTTCCTTGTTGTTTGCTCTCTGCCAGTTTAACAGCAGTGATAATCCAAGCTTAGGCAGGCATTACAATGGAAATCCTCCAAATGAAACACAGAGATTAGTGACTCCTCCACAGATAACTGTATAGGTATTTAATATGATCATTAAAGTGACACTTTCTATATAAGGAGAAATATACATTGAAGTGCAGTGTTGCTAATTGCTTCCTTCAACAGTAAACAGTTCACTCAGTCTGTAATGCAAGTTGTAATTTTATTTGAATGATAAGAATTAATTTTGTCTTTGTCATCATCATCTTCAAATTTGCTTCTTTAAGCAGTCTTCTAAGATTTGTTCTTTACATGTCTGAAGGGCTTTGGAAGTGGTGTCCTTCACCAGGCTACTTGAGCTTTCGTGCTGTGCTGAGCAACACGCAGTGTTTCAATTATATCTAATAATTGAGTTGGAAAATCCCCTTATGTGGTGTTAGAGTATGAAGCAGATTCTTCTTCAGCGACAATATAATTTAGCAGAATTGGAACGTCTGTTCTCTGGGCAGTTACCTCCTTCTAGTACAAGAGGATAAGATTCATATTTTGTCATCCCTTTCATGAGACAAAATATGAGAGCAGTGAAAAACAAGGTGAACATTCACTAGTGTTCTGCTCACATTATTGTGAGAATTATAGAAATGCTCCTCCTGGTTATGCATGAGCTATAGAGCTGTCAGAGTAACTCCAGCTGAGACTGGTGCCTTATGGAGCCACACTTTTCCATTAGCTGAAAAGGGATGATCAAGCAAGCCTAAAAGGATGATCCTTCCTTCTCCACTTCATGGATAAGGCAAAAGTCACCTTTGGAGTCAAAGAACTGAAGACTAAATATGTGAGAAAGTGTTAAGATGAGAGATTACCTCTACAGCCTCTAAAGTCTCCAGTGTGCTACCTTGGCAAGCTGTGTGATGTTGGCACATCTGGAGGCATGTGAGCAAGAAGGAACTTGCACAGGGCTCTACTCTGGTGAATATGTAGCCCCATGAGAACATGCCCTGGCTGCACCACTGCCCTGCCCTGTTCCAGTCTGTGTATGACTGTTCAGTTGATCTAGTGATCCACTGGAATGTGAAGTCATGGAGCACAGGAAAGGAAATAGAAACAAGCAGAAACTTAGGTGATCTTGGGGGAGATCAGTTGTGAGCCACTTCTTTAACATAGAAGATCTTCTGGGTCTGGTGGTTGCAGGATTTTGTTCAGTTTTTGTTTGGTTTGTTGGGTTTTTTTTGTTTGATTTGTCCCTCTACAGTGGAAAGAACTGTATGATTACGTTAGACCTCAAAGACCTGCTTCATGCAGCTAAGCTTAAGGATGTATCTGCATGAGGGTAGATATCTCCTTACTGATTTTCAAGTCACGTTTAATCAAAGTAGGTGGCAGGAAATCAGAAGATTAACCTTCCAGTTCATCTGCCATGGTATGAAGGATTTTATAACGAACATTCATGAGTCACTCTATCCACATTTCACTAGTACTTGCTTATAAAAATACAGAGTACATTTGTTGCTAATTAATTAACAACAACAATTAAGAGTTTATAGAGCTAATTGAAATTTACTAGCAGTCCAGAAATGTATCCTGTAGATAATTATTAAATAACTATTTGGTTTAGTAAAACTTGGCTAGAAATCAATATGAAGTGTGTTTACTTGGGAGGGAAGAAATGGAAAGATAAAATGTTCTTTTTGAGTGTTCTACTCTGAAGATATCTTTTTCAATAATGGGAAATAGTAAAGAGCAAAAAATTTTAGAACTATTAAAAACTATGTTCTTTTTTATTGTATAAACTGACCTGCAGAGGCTTTATAAGATTATAGCAGAAATGCTGGATGATCTTAGTTTTTATTTCTATACAATTTTTATTGTAAAAGAGACTATTTTCCTTCATTATGAGCTGACTAACATTTAGAGCTATTTCTCTTAAGTAGTAGCACTGATGATATCAGATATTTCTTTTATTAACCTGAGTACTGCATGTATAGAAATGGCACACACCTGTGTGACTAGTGAGCTCTGTGCTGGGTGAAGCATCCTCCCTTCTTGTTTATTCTTCCTCACAGCTCTGTCATCCAATGTGTTGCTACCTCTGAGATTTTACCTGAGCTACATATTTCAGCCTGTCCACATAACCAACCGTTCATGCCCTGAGTGATGATGACTTGCTCTTTGTGTATAGGTTTTGTTACTGCACACAGTCTTTTTTTTAGCCTGAAAGTCAGAGATTACTCAGTTCTTTGATAAATTAGTAGAATCTTTGATTCTTCCACTGGTATTTGCAGAGAGGAAAATTACTCTTATTACTGGATAAAAAGCAGTCATTACATTTAGCACCTTCCACCGTAAGAAGTGTTTTTTATCTATTAGCTATCCTACCTATGTAAGTCAGAGTTAGATATCTGAGAACATTATTCTGATCACTGAATGTGGAAAAAGTTGGCTTGACAGATATTGTCAGAGTACCACCAATGACTACACGACAGTTCTTGGATGTTTAACTTTTTGTTCTGAATAAATGAATGAATAAATGAAACAGCAGTTATTTTGATAACAGTTGCCTAAGATTTCAACCTGTTTGATCAAAGACTGATGTTGAACATGATGGGACATGACCATTTGAACATGGGAATAATTTTATATGGCAACAGAATGTCTGTACTGATTTCTCCAGAAAAGACTTTTTATTGGTAGTGCTGCTGGCTTGTGTTCCTACATATTTCAGTTACTCTATCTCTAAATGTGTTGATCTGATGTATAGTTTTGGAGGAAAGCTGAAAATTTACAGTTCTCACAGAAAGTTAGTGGAGGGGGGGAAAGTAGCACAGCTGCTCTTATGACAAACAAAAAAATTCAAATTCAAGAAGAGCTTACTTTGACTGGCATGCTCTTCATGTTGTTTAAGAGCTCTGAAAGGAACAGAAGAGGCCTTTTTGAAAATTAAGCACCTGAGTTAGTTGAAATGCCTTGAGTTTTGATGTTCTTAAGTAAAAGTTCACTGCAATACTTTTCTCAAGCCTCAGTCAAATGACCATCACAGCATACTGTTTTCTCTTCTCTCTTACACAATAAAAGAGAATCTGTCATTTTCTGAGTGGAAGAGATATTTTTGGCTTTAAATTATCTGCCCCTTGTATCCCCTTCCTTGTATATGAATCAATAAGTAATTTGAAAAGTAAAACCCTAGATCTGGTTGAATGGTTTGTATACAACAGCTGTGACAAAAGACAAAGAGAAAATGACCTGGAAACAGTCAGCTCAGAAAATACTCAGAAAACAGCAGTTGCACCTAATTGATATGGTTTGGTCTCAGATTGATACAGGTTAGCACTAGAGCTGATCCCAGGGAGTTTTTCACCTTTCGTACCGTGTATTTAACCTTATACACATGATTAGTTTGCAAAAAGACAGGCTGATGTGCAGAGGCTGAATAGCAGGACGTGAGACAAGTTCCCTTCCACAGGCACAGATTCATCAGTTACTTGCTCCCCAATACATATTGCATTTGTTACTGGAAACCTTTAGGTCACAAGCCAGCTATAAGGGGCAGGGATAGGGATTAGTTCTGGGACTGCAGCTGTAACACTTTGGTACTGTAAATCACAAGCCTTCCAGATGATGGAGGAGCTTCTACCATAAAGCAACTTAAAGGTTTATCATGAGTTTTAAAGTGTGACAATGGATTCAAAGTCTCTTTTAATTTGTCTCTGCATAGTAAAAATGGATGAGCAGCCTTCTGCTGATACTGTTTCTTTTCCAGATTTTCTTTTCCTCTAGGTCAAGTAAACTCAAAATATTTCAGTAGACTTTTTAATTTTTTTTTAAGAGGACAAAGTTAATATATTTAATGACGTAATTCCAGAAACTATTACCTTTGGGGGAAAATAAACAAAAACAAAACAAAAAACTACCAGAAAACAGAAGACCTCTGTTTCACAAAAGTAATAGAAGAGTTGACTAGATTGTGACAACTTTAGCTCATGCCAGTCTGGCTCAGTCATATAATTTAAACATTTTTTTAAAGTAACAAAGGCAAGTACACTGCAAACTTCAGTAACGCAGAGGAAAGAAAAAATTACATTAAGCAGAGGGGATATTTCTGTGTTTAACCTGACAACTTTTCAGTATATTGCTGAAGTCTTCTGTACTAAAACTGATTTGAATTATCATAATCCTGTTTTATCCATGAGTTTACTATTCTTGTTACTGTCAACCTGTCATTCATTAGTTCTCTTGGGGAAGATGTGAGTTTGGGTAGTGTTTGATTATGCCTCTCTTCCTTTCTAGTGTGGTGTGTCTATGCTTTGTGAAAATAAGCATGAGGGATGTATGATGACAGAAAGTAGCTACCATCCTTGTGTGACCCCAAAGTTCAGCCATTATGGGGTGGTGGTTAGCCTTGCTTCAAAAACAGGGTATAGATGTTCATATATGTAGCAGTGTGGACTGCCTTGAGAGGTTTTAGGTACAAAAAAACTGTGTAGAGGAAACCACATCACATTTGTATCTATAGTATTGGTCCTACAAAATCCTGAAACTGGAATATACCATCTGGAGTGTGGCCTATAGGCAGTTCATCTCTAAATAAAGTACTTAGAGACAACATCTCACATGCAGACCACACTTGTGGCCTGTGGCAGCAGTGAGTACACTTTTTTTTTTTTTCCTGAGCTGTGTAATTGTGTGGGAGGCTTGTAGCATATTTTATTTTAAATAAATACAGCCTGAGCTGTATTAAGAGCTGTATTCTGTGTTCAGAAGAGACTGGATGTAAATACATGGTGTAGGCAGCTTTCTAGTCTCTCTGTTCTTTGTTGGGAATCCATATGATAACTTGCATCTTTTAACAATGGAGCTTTATGCCTTGACCAAGATGGTGGTAGTATGCTTGAGCATGTGACTAAAGAGGTAAGAAGTGAATGTACCACCTTGATTTTGTTGCACATGAAAGAGATTATAAATAAAGAGGCTGTGATTCTCATTATTTGAGACATAGACTGAATTTATGCAATAAGAAAACACTACCAGGAGTTGAACAGGTTGGCCTGCAAGATCAGCTTTCTGTTTTCCTTCCTTCCTGTGAGCTTCTGTAGACAGCTTCTGTAGGTAACTCCTTTCATACAGAACATATTCAGCTCTGAGGTTGACTGATGGGGGGAAAAAAAGGTAGAGGTGACAGAGCTGCTGATATTATAGTGGCAGTAAGCACGCACATAACTTTGATATGCCCATCCAAAGTCAAATCCCATCTTTGGACTGCAGTGCTCACTGCAGCAGAAAGGAGGACTATATTTATCTGGAATGAATGGAGTTGATAGGTGGAGGAAATTTATTCGGTGATATTTGGCACTAGTGGCCTGTAGAACTGTGTATGGGACCATGGCATTCTTATCTTCTCTGAAGAAGGCAGTAGATGCATCTTGTCAGTGTGATGGATTCAAGGGGCAAGGATAATTCAGAGACACTTCACTTTTCTCTCCTGTAAGAGGTTTTAAATAGCCTGGCTGAAATCTAGTGTGATTTTTGTTCTGCTTTTTTCTGAGGAGGGAGTAGAAAGGGATGCTTGATCTGATATTCTTTATTGTGGGAGCTATAGGGACAACAATTTCAAAATGAACAAAAGTTGATTTAGTGGTGGTAAAAATTAAATAATATGGGTAGACTGCTGTTACTGATTATGTCAATCTCCTTGCAATTTCATTTTCTGTTTTTGTTTAGTTAAAGCTCTTGCGTGAGTTTTAACACACTATTTGTCTCAGGGTCCAGTCCTATAAAGATCTAGGGAATGATCCTGCATGTAGAATTTCCTTCTCATGGTTCAAATGTAACACTTTGCAAGATCCATTCCCTAAAGAGAGCACATAGCTGGGACACATGAGGGCACATTTAAAATACATATGTGGCAAAATTCCTTTGCATTGGGAAGGAAAATAAGTCATGTAATGGCAGATTTCAGGTGTCGATATTTTCTACAGACTGCATTTGTTTTTAGTTTGTTTTTCCCAGTTGGTACTATTCTGTGAATCCAGGAAGCACTTACGAGACAGACTTGCTGCAGCTGGAAATCACCTTTTGTGAAGTGTACAGGTGGCTACTCTTTGCTAACTGTTCTGGTAATAAACAATTTTGCTTCTCTCCAGGGAGTTTAATTTCTCTATTTTGCAATAAATTCGTGTTTTAGGGGCTTCATTATAAATCTAGGGCCTGTTTGAACCATCCATGCTGATTATGCTAGCAGGTTTCCCAGTGTTTCATTTAACTAGCATATATTAGTTGTGAGACTGCTTTGGCTTTAGGAACCTGGAAAAGTCTTGTTTGAGGTGATCTATTGTAGTAGTAGATCAAATCTTTCCCTGTTTACAGCTCATGTCAGAAAAGATTAAATCTGTACACAGAATTATGTCAGAATTATGGCCAAGCTTAAAACCAGGTCAGAAACGAACCTCTGGCCCACTTTTAAAGTTTTCCTTGCTGAGCAGTTAGAGAGCATTTTCACATTTCTACATCTCCTATATTGAACTGTTACCACCATCAAGTGGTAGACACTTTTTTCTTTTTTTTTTTCCCAGGAGAAGAGATATGTTCATCACTTCCTTACCACATTTATCCTTCATTATGTAAAGCTTAGTGACTGGCATATATTCTTTAATCACTCCCCCAAGCATGGCTGGAAAACAGTTGTCTTGGGAAAGGAGTACTAAGAGTTCCCTCACCTCACCACTTGTATAGCTCTTCCTCACCCAGTCTTCGAAGCCACAGAAATGTCATTGTTAGGGCTTTTGAAAGCCAAACTATTCTCCTGAGTAGGTGTTCTAGATGAATATGTTTGACACAGTTGGATTTATCAGCAATTCAAGGTTTATTATTAAAATGAGATAAACCAAAGGCTGATTTTAGCAGCACTTACTATAACAAATGATTTAGTAAAACAATGACTTAATTATGGGTTTGAGGATTGCAAGATTCACAGTAACTTACTACAAGATATTGCCAACCAAAGCATGTATATATGCATAAACTCAAAGCTTACAGAAATATTTGGCCAGTGAAATATGTAGATACTCACACTCATAAAAGGAAATGCATAAAATCAAACACCTAGATAGGCAAACAGGCAGGTAAAAGAGTTTAGCCTACAGTCAAAATTTCCTGCTTCGTATTTAGAGTAAATACAATGCATCGGCATTTTTGAACGTGCAAGAGTTGATTCTCGAGGAGGTTGTTTCTTCCAGGCTTTTTTGTTGACTTCATGAGCAAGCAGTCCTGAGAGGCATCCCAGCTCAGGAGAGGTGCTAGATGCAGCCCACTTTGATCCAGGAGAGCCCAAAGGGTCTCACTTTGGATTGCTATCTATAGGATCTGAGATAACTGACTGTTTTCAGGCACATTTCGGCCTAACTCGAGTGCTGTAATATTCTGGTTTGTGCATGCCCAGAACTTACTTGATCATGGGGTACTGGTATCCCCCCCTCTGGGCCACAGACCAAGTACAAGTATACCAGGTCCTAAGAGGGTTGACTGATTATCTAAGACAAGAAGAGGAGGACTAGGAGCCAAGTACTCCAAAGGAGTGTCTCAGCACTCTGGTCCTCTGTAAAAGGTAGTTGTTGTTGTCCCCTAGAGAATAGGGGAGGCAGGAACCAGGAGTGTTAAGGGTGTTCCTTAACACTGTTATATAGCCTTTTGCAACCTGTACTTTTTCAATAGATGGCTGTGTGGCCCAGGGAGGAGACTTGTACCCTGGTTCGAGCAGCCCACGATGGGCGGGGGAGGGGTATGGACTCAGAGACTCAGACCACCACAGCATGCTCATTGAGAATCACTTGGCAAGCATCAGTTTCCACAGTTAGCTGAAATCAACATTTTAAGAGTTTCTGTGATTACTGCTCGGACAATGGAGGGTAGACTTGGTCTCTGCAGACTCTTGCTTGGAGATGCCAAGTTGAGGATGAATTTTCACACTTTGTTTGCTGATGTTAAATCCCATCTGTGCAAGAGGATGGACTTACACTGCAGCAAGAATACCCTTCAGCTTCTGAGAGTTCTTTGCAAGCTTGCAGACTGGTAAAACACATTTGGTCAGGGAGGAATCCACAGGCATTTCTCCAGCATAATTTATTTTTAAAAACACTTCTCTCATTATTGTCCGTAAGTCTTAACATATTTGGGCAGCCTGTCTTCAGTTAGATCAGAAGCATTTTCTGTAACTAAGGCCATTTTTCTCTCATCTTTTTTTTAAATTATTTTTTTATTTCTTCTTTCTTCCCAAGAGCTATTAGTTGGCAACCTGCCTCTGCACCCTAGTGCGCTGGGTTGAAGTTCAAGAGTGCCTTAGAGCTACTTGGCTGAATATCCAATATGACCTGGTAGTTTGAGGGTGAGAGAGGGAATTTTTCAAGATGATGTATACCAAGGAAACTCGGTTCTTTTTGTAAGTGCCCCATTGTTATCTTAATTAAGTGGTTATAATATCCTAGCATTAAAAAAAGTACTCTATTACTATAACTTAGCGATATAAAGAAGGAATAACCTTTATTGCTGGGAAATGCTCAAGAACTTCCCCGTTGTTGATCATGTAGGGTCATAACATGCGAGTTCTCATGACTCAAGGGAAAAGGTGTAAGAAGTCATTCTATCAATATCATCAAAAATATATTGATTACAGGTAGTATAGAATTTCAAATAGAGAACCAAGCACCAAGCAGCAGTTAATAAGCCAGATTGTCTCAAGCTAGGTTGTAGCACTTCAGATAAGAAAAATCTGGAAAGAGAAACTTCTGTACAATTTCAGATTTTTTTCTTACAATGCAAAGTTCAGCTGTGGAAATCATGGGTGTGAGACAACCCACAGAAACAAACTCAAAAAGAAAATTGGGCTTTTACCTAGGTAATAAAGTAGCACAATGAAATATAACAATTTGATTAACTTTTTAAATCAGATAGGTCACAGATTGACTGTGTCCCTGGAATTTTTTAAGATGGTGGGGCAGTCTTCGAGCTTGACACAGCTGGCCTAGGTTTATCCTCAACTGTTTCCTGTGAGATGTCTTAGGAAAGCCACTTGCAACTTATCACTGGTTTGGTTTTAGTCCTTTAGAAGTGCTAAGTCTGATCAGTTACCTTTTTCCATTTGGGAGAGAACATTAATCAAATGGGCTTTTAGCAGGTGCCTACAAAACAAAAGAAACATAAAAACATACTCTGGATTTAGGCAGGCATGTGGCACTTTTTCCAATTCAGCAGAGAAGGACTAGAATTTCCAATTGTAGAAGAGACCTTTAGTGAATTACTGACTTTTTCTATACAGTCAAGTGACACAAACTCCATTGATCAAAGGCAGTTTCCGCTGCTCAGAAATGCTCTTTTATGTCCTGAGGAGGATGAGCTGATGGCAAATTACAGGAGTGGGGGAGGTAGTAGAGTGCTGCATGTTAGAATCAAGCAAATCCAAAGTCACTCTGACTTTCTTTTTTTATATATATTTCCTGTGTGTAAGTGAATGTTAACAAATGATAGTAAATTAATTAATAAGGGTTTAGTTTTTGACCAGGCCTTACAGATAATTAGTCCTCTACCAGGACTATAATGTAAATAAGCTTTGTCACTAAAAATAACAAAGACTTAATTTGGTACACCAAGAGATTTACATTATCTACTCAGTGTGCATATGGAAATAACACGGTTAAAGGGCAGGCACATGATTGAACACAGTATCTTACGTAACAGATGTAAATTTGTGGGTTTTTTCTTTTGTAATATCTATGTTTTCTGTATCCCTTTGTTTTAGATATTTCAAAAAGATATTGAAGTAGTTCTGGTGATCTATCCTTTCATCTGCCTATCTACATTTTCTGACTCTCATCACAGTAAAATTTGATGATAAGATCTGACTGAAAAGCTCCCTGATATTAAGAGATCTTTCCCTTGGCTCAGAGGCTTTCTGATCAGCTCCTGCAGCCAGCTGCAAGGGCCACAAAGATGATCAGGGGGCTGAAGCACCTTCCCTATGAAGACAAGCAGAGAGAATTGGGGTTGTTCAGCCTGGAGGAGAGAAGGCTCTGGGGAGAACTTATTGCAGCCTTTCAGTACTTAAAGGGGGCCTACAGGAAGATGTGGAGGGACCTTTTACAAGAGCATGTAATAATAGGACAAGGGGTAAAATGGCTTTAAACTGGAAGAGGATAGACTTTTGACTTGATGTAAGGAAAAATGTCTTCACTGTGAGGGTGGTAAGGCACTGGAACAGGTTGCCCAGAGAAGCTGTAGAAGTGTTCAAAGCAAGGTGTCATGTCCCGCTCAATCAAGTTGGGGGGAAAGAAGGGAGTGATGCAGGTTCAGTGATTCACTTGGCTTGAATTAAGAAGACTTATACCATAGGTCCAGGGCATAAAAAAGTTTAATTCTTAATCCCATGAACTATAACAACCACTAAAAATATGTATCATGTACTTTAAGGAAAGAGGAGGTAAAGAGGAGAGAGAGAGAGGAGAGAGAGTTGATGAGACAGAGTGAAAGAGTAGGCGAAGTTCTGGATCACCACCCAGGGTTCCAGTGATGTCTCTCCAGGCCCGTTCTTTGGGGATCTTTGGCAGTGGATGCACACTTGCCAGTATATTCTTTTTTTATTCCATGCTAAGAGGGATGTTGCTTCACATATCCCTGAATTTGCATGGGAAGTGTAGAGAGGTGGCGCTAATTTTTATAGGAAGCGCACAGAGGTGGTAACCACCATTCCTCCAATGCGCAAGAGGGGGAAGGGCAGCATTAACCCTTTCCCTCAATTGAGTCAATGGTTGCAGAGATCCTGTATTTGGATTACCATTTCCCTGGTAGGCAGCACACGTGAAAACTTGGCAGGAGGACAAGGCTGCTTATCTTCCAACATACTCCATTACCCCTTTGGCTGGCATATTTTGTCTCCTGTTATAACTGCAAGGCTGCTTCTCCCATCAGCTCATTCAGGCCAGATAGTGTTTGAGACATCAGTTCATTCAGATCAGAGTCCGACAGCCGAGTTAGTTGGATAGGGCTTTGAGCAACCTGGTCTAGTGGAAGGTGTTCCTGCCTATGGCAGGAAGGTTTGAACTAGGTGATCTTTAAGAGTCCTTCTAACCCAAACCATTCTATGATTCTATCATTTTATGACTGCAAAGTCCCAATTCCTGTAAACAGAGCATTGCAGGGAACTAGATCCACCCTAAGTCCCACCAAAGTTCAATGTCAGTCAGGTTGACAGATCCAAGCATGAGTAAGATTGTTAAAAACCACCACACTCTGCAGCCCGTAGGTGAGCTCACTGTTTGTGTGATGATGTTGAGGTTTCCATATTTGCTATTTTCCTACCATTATTGGGTAAAACAGAGATTTTAAAAAAAATCCAATTTAAAATAAAATTGCAAGAAAACCCTGTGAGAAACTCCATGATATAGATCTAAACAAGCTTTATTGACCTGCCTCTACCCTCCCTTCTCTTTTTAATCATATGAAGTAAAATATAATGATGAAAATTAAATTCAGCAGAATGCTCTTTTGATAGGGCAATCAAATTATTTAATGTCAAAACTACTGAAGCAGGATGCCTTGAGATTGTTAGATCATCCTCCCCAGCAGACACACACACATACGCAAACATGCATGCACATACTTATCCAAGATGCAGTTTTGGAAAAATCAAGTTGATTTTGCAGAGCATTGTTGTGTTTTGCAATAGGATTTGATTCCTTTAAGGAAAGTGGGTTTACTAGTGGATTTTTTTTTTTCTTTTCTTCTCTTCTAACTAGCTCTGCTCAGACTCTGCAAAAAGAACTTGTCTTCACTTTCTGTGGGTAATTGAGATTGTTCCTTGAGATCAAGCCCAATATTTATGAAGAGCTAACATTTATCATCAGTTTTAGACCCCAGCATGGATCCATGTGTCACTTCTTTAGGAAAAACAAAGCAAAGAGAACTAATGAGAAGTACAGGTAAAAGGCTTAGCATGCATGAAATACCTGACCTCAGAGGTGCATCTGCTTACCTGGCATCTGAGGGACACTCATGCTTATCCTCTGGGGCACGAGGGCTCCAGAATGAGCAGCAGCATGTGAATCCTTCCACCTTCTATCTACCATTGGAGAAAACATTCACTCCGTACAATTTGTCTTAGAAATCCTTCAATCTGCATACTCTCCTTGGCTTCAGTGGGAGAGATTTATTTCTTCATGTCAGGCAGCAATGAGATGCATTCCCCACCACCATACAGGTATAGCTAGCTATAGTCTGTGACATCTTTCTGACATGTCCAAGAATGATTATTTGCTGTGGCTTTCTTGCCAGCTCCGGGGGCTGGGAATAACAATGATGATTACATGACTAAGAGGTGTCTTATATTACAACTTTTGGATTCAACTGCATAATTGGAATGACTATTTTCTTTTCTTCCTTTGAAAAATAAAACAATTTAAATTTGCCTTGGAAATTTACTTACACAGTGCCTCAGACATAAAATTGTTTATTTAATGTACGCTGTTAAGTGCCCAATGCAGAGGAGTGGAAGTGTGTCTCACTGAGAGGTTATGGTGTCATCTATGTGGCTGCTCCTTTTGCTCTGTTTGTGTCTTGTGATAATTTATAACACATATAGAAAAGCTTGGGGAGCAATTAAGCTACTCCATTAAAGTAAATAACACAGATTGTGTTTGTATGTCTTGTTTAAATCTTTGAAACCTAAAATAAAGAGACAGCTTAATGGTTACAGTGTAGTTTGAACATGAAGCTCAACTAATAAGACATCCCCTAATCTCTGATTTTAAAGACCTGGCTATTAATAAAGTAAAATAGACTTTAACCTGACTCGATGTGGTAAAAATCACATTCTGATGGTAATCAAATACAGATGGGTAATTCTTGCTGCTTTTATTTTTTCTTGGATTTATTTTTTTCTCTTTGTAAACTGGGGCTGGTATGACTGGCAGCTGTTACAGATGTCAAGAGCCTCCATACATACATACAGAAGAATGGGTCCTGAAAGAAATTTTAGAAGAAAGCACTGACTTTGCTTAATTTACTTTCATTCTACCTTAGGAAAGTTTTTAAGTACATACTTCCCTATAAATTAAGGGATTCATAAGCACTTTTTGGGTTAAGGATGGGTTTATAAGCATGCAGTTGCTTTCCCATAACATGGCATTTTTGGGGTTCAAAAAGCCCCCTAGACTTTCTGTTCTTTCCAACGCATTTTCTTCAAATAAGATTCCATCCATATCTGTTTGTGACGAAATAAAAATGACTTAATTCACATATGCCTGAGCTCTGGAGCACGTTAAATAAAAGCTGTTGTGAGCTGCCAAATATTGTGATTTAACACTGTCAAGATCCATGTCAGGTTGGAATAAAAAAAAAAAATCTACCAGGAATAGTAAGTTCTCTGCCACCTTTGGTTTCCCCTACCTGCCCCAGCTCATCCTGGGGACAAGCAGAGGGTTGGCCTTTTTGAGACTTGAAGTGGCTGGTCAAGTATAATAAAGGTTATAAATTACAAGATTAGCTAAACTCCATGAAAGCTGTGATGAGTCATGCAGATCTATTTTAACAACCAGAACTGCTTTGCCATTCAGGTGTACCTGGTGGGTAAAGTCCACCCTTTCTTCCATAGCCAGTCTAATGTTAAAACTTTAAAGGAAATCTATTATAGAGAAAGGCTGAATAAGTAGTATCTCCTTTGCCTTCTGTGGATCTCAGTTTATGTCCAAGTGGAAGCAGACCAATTTCAGACATTTCTAATACATTACATGTCGTTTTCACGTGCCCTTGTGATCACTCACATTGCAAACAAAATCCAGGCACTATTCCAGATTAGTTTAAATCCTGATCCTCTGTCTACTGATTTATCTTCCTCCCCATTTCTTCAGAGGGAAAATACCTGCTCTGGTAAGCCTTCAGCAGGACTTGGAAGCAGAGCTGGGGCAGGTCCCTCCAGGGACACATGTCCTGCACTGTTATGGTGGCCACTGGTCTGAGTGTCCTTTCTGCAGGGAAGGAAGTGACATCTAATGAGAACACAAGGGAACTTCAACTTTACTTCTGGGATATGCTCTACCACCAGACAGCTGGAGTCCTTGAGCAATGGGCAAGTGTTTTCTGTGCCTTATCCCTGGCGGACTCGAGAGATTGGTCCTGCTGAGGAAGGGGTGAAGCAGGTAGGGCATGCAGAGAGACATAATTCGTCCCACCAGTGCTTAAAACATTGCTTGAGAGGGTATTAGAAAAGTTGGAGGCTATGCTGTCTTCCTCATGTTAAAATTCTCTGTACTCATTCACAAAACAGCATTTTCTTCATTCTCCTGCATTATTTCTCGTTTGCTTGGGTGTTGGTATATTTGAAAGTTAATGGGATGTTGGGTTTGAAAAAGAGGAAGGCAAAGAAAAAGAAGAAAGGAAATAGGGGGAAAAAAATGGGGTTGGATTTTGAAATCCAAATCCTTTTCTCAGACTGATTTTTCTCTTTGTTTGCTCAGCTGCTTTTCACAGCTGTCTTACTGGCACAGATAAATCGGAACAGCTTGCAGAACAAAATGACAGGAAGATGGAAGGATAATGTGTGTTTAAATATCAGTGACCAGCCTCTTTCTTGGCACTCTCAGCATGGGGAAAGCTTGTTATATACTGCCTCCTTTAATCATTTCAGACAGGGCTTTTCCTCCTGCCTATCTATCAAGAGGAGAGAGGATCTTCCTCCAATTGTTAGTTGGAGTGACGGACAGGTGAATTATTAATACTGTTTGCCACTGACTTTCCTCGTTATTCTTATTTGTTAAGTCCCTGGCCGATGTGACCTGTTTTTTTTGTTTGCTGAAAGCCGGACCCACTCAGTCACATGCAAATTGCACGTGATCACCAAACTGATTTGAATTTGAGAGGTTTTGAAAAAGTATGGAAAAAAGGAACAACTTTGGTACCTGGAGCCCAGGGAAACAGAGGAGAGAGGAGCTGGAGGAAGGCTGATAATACACGACATTCAATTAATGAACACACTGCCAAGAAATTCAGTGTCTCCTGTCTCACTGAGACACTGATGTGTGTCAAAATAAAAATCATGCACCTTCAGTAAAACCAGACCTTTGTTACAGATAGCATCTGAGATAATTATAATTTAAGCACATCAAGGATTGAGATAAAAGAAAAATGACTCTACCCTTAATTGGACATTGTGTTTATCTCTTGCTTCCTGATGAGGGAGGTTGTTTATTTCCTCGGGCAGATTCTGCTCTGTGTCTATGTGTATGTGTCGCTGTGTGTGGATATCACGAGCTTCCTTATGGGAACATATATAGACAAGAAATCCTATATGAAATGTTGGAGTGCTTCACTGTAAATCAGGAGCCGCTGGGTGAGGGTTGCACAAACAAGTATAATTTCACTCTTTTTGGTCAATATGAAAGTAGGGTTTTTTTAATTCTTATTTGTTATTGGAGCCAGTTAAAATTATGAAGTATTTACTGCCATACCACACTTGTGGAGTAAAAGACACTGTAATCTCCGTTTCACTGAATAGAAATTGAGGCATGGGGAAATTGTTCTTAAAATAAATAAAGGTACCAATTTTGAGTGCTCACGCATTCAGAGCTGGATTCAGCCTGCCTACCTATAACTCTCATCTGAGGCCCTGAGCTGAGTGCTCAGGCTTTCTGTTCATCAGGAAAGCGCTCCAAGAGGATGACTGATTTTTGTCATGAACCAAATTATCCTCCATCTATCCCAGGGTAATACCCAGCTCCTCTAGGAAGGAATTAGGGTAACTGTGCCAAAATCCAAGTGCCTTTCTGGAAGTTGGAGACACCATCGTTTGCTATCTTAGTTGTTGCCAGAGTTAATGAATTTTATTTTTTTAAACTACGAGTGAATGATTGTGTGCGTGTGTGTCTGTGAAGGGCAAAGCAATTTTAAAATCAAACTGATTTGCTTCTTTCACCAGAAAGATCAGTTTGAGGTAGATGCCCAGCCTTAACTTTCAGCCTAAAGCACTAAAGTAGCTGAACAGAGGTCGTCTTGCCCCTGTCTATACTAAAGCAACTATTTTAAATAAAAGCATCTGCCACCTTTAACAGTTACCTCTATTTTAAAAAGTACTTAAGAAGTCTAATGTTAAGTGTATGCTTATGTAACTTTCTGAAGGGGGAACCATATCCTGTAAAAGGCATGTGGAATAGGGATGTGAAGTGAATAATAACAGTAAGGAACATTAATGTAGCCTTCGGCACTTTCAAAGCAATATGGGAGCTGTAAGTATGGAGTATCAGAGACAGGAGGAGATATGAAAATGTAAGATTGTGTATTTAAGCTTCTTTTTTCACCTGGCTAGATCCTGCCGTCAGTTACAGTATTTCCAACCTCGGTGATTGCAATCAACATGGATTTACTAGCTAGGCAGGAAGAGCAATTCAGCCCAGGGTATAGGAATGTTGGCAAAGAGCTCTTTCAAAAATGAAAACCTCCTCTCTTTTATTGTTAGTTATTTCCATTTTCCTGTGAACTTACCGTAGAAAATACTGCTTTAACATGATGGTGTTCTGAGCTCTAAAATAGATCGATCAAGTCAACCAAAGATGGTATTCCTGGCCCTGGAGAGTGATTTACACAGATCCACAGAGGAAAAAATCTGGAAGCAAAAGAGGGAGAAAAAAACCAACAGACATTTTTAAGGATATAGACATAAATTAGCTGTCCCTTGGACAAGTGACTGTATGTGCCAAACCTTAGAATCAGTATTTAACCTCTTTAAAAAACACAAACAACATTAAGCTTGCTGGTGTGTGATGAAGAGGCACAGGAATGAGTGTTTGGCAGGATGTCAGGCAACATCAGAGAAGCTTTAGGAAGACAAGGTTGAAATTAAAGGGAGAAGTTTGCTTTGGGAAAGTATCGCATTCATGGGTTCTATTTCAGGGGCATTGTAAACAGAAGCCTGAGAGCAGTTTCTCTTGAGCCAAGCCCTGAGAGGTTCATAAATTGCTTCTCAGTCTAGCTGGATGCTGTGACTGACCCTCCTCACGGAAATTAAATGAGGCAGCTCACAGTATCTGTGGCTGACCATAGCTGGAGGTAGGATACGGGGTGGGTGGACCACTGCAAGAGCAGTAAGGGCTTTTAACAAAGAGACCAATTTACATGGCTCTTGTCAGAAGAGGCTGCCACGCTCCCTGATGGTTAAACTTCATTTGGAAAAATAGAAGGGATCTTTTAGATTAAACCGTAGTTTAAATTCTTTGCATGGCTTTCTGGAGCAGCTTCTGCCCCTCTCTCCCATTCTACTTGAACCTGGTTTCCTAACCCACCTCCTCAAATTATACACTTAAAGTTCAGCAATAGGTGGTATTTGAATTTGAGGTATTAAAGTCTCAGTTGTACAATGTAGCAAAAGACAGAGTCAGACGGTTGCTGACAGCTCACCTGGCTGCCTAACATCCTTTCAAGTCAAGGAGGCCCCACTCCTGATTGAAGGACTTTATAATAGAAAAAGGACTACACAGGTTCATCCTGTGCTGGGCTTTCTTCTTTATATAACGAATAAATCCACTAATGGTTATTAAATACATAGAAGCTATGTCTGGCTCAAGAAGACTCCAGCCCTCCAATGGTTAGAGCCTGGAGATTATTTTGGAAAAGCACTCTGTATACTTACCTTGCTCTTTTGCTCTTCTCCAGGTTTCTGGCCAGTGTCCGAGACAGGAGAGCATTGTACATAGGTCCTTGCTGTGATTCATGGGGGCTGCTTTTTCCTCTTTCCTATTCTAGTCTTAGGATCTATTCTAAAATCCTCCATTGACTTTATCAACTAAAATCTGTTTTGTTTTGTAAAGAATGATCAGTGTCTGTCCCGAACATTAGTGAATATTCTGAACACTTCGCTCTGGAAAGTGGAAGGTCCTTTAGTAGACACATCAGGTTCAGCAAAAGTGTGAGCTAAACTCTGCTCTTGTCTCTGGGAGAAATTCGCTCTTCTAGACATATTCTGGGAAAGAAATTGCATAGGAGAGGAGAAATCTTCTGCTGCAGATCTGTAGCTCTCCAACATTGGTATAGGTGAAGCTGTGTAGTTCATAGCAACCCAGCAGAATGGAAAGCAATGCCACGGATGCCATGTCCCCAGAACAGACTATTCATCCAGCTACTGCTGTGTCGTAGGTGAAACCATCACCAACTGCATTTGACACATTGTGCTTGTCCCTATTGAGCAGAAACCCTTTCTGCTGTGATTTGATCTTTTGTCAGCATGGAAGGAAATTTTCTAAAGGAGCTTAATTAATTCATCAAGTTAACACTGAGACGTCTAACAAGCATTATTGTATTTAACCATGGGTGAATCTAGCAAATACTAAATAGCACTTGAATTCTGTTTCTTTAATGTTTGTTAAAAAGAAAATAAAACAAAAAAAAAGTAATAGGAGTTGATTATGTCAGGTTAATGACATTTAATTAAAAGAGGAAAGGGGTAGATGTAATTTGCAACCACCACAGAGAGGAACCAGATAGGACAGTATTGTGCAAACCCGTGAAGTGCTTCAACTTTTAATTAAAATTACAGTTCTTTAAGATAATGCTGTGTTAGATGGATTCTGGTTCATTACTGTCACTCCTGCAATATTGCCAGCAGAATTCTTCAGTGGCTTCATGTCCTTAACAGAAATCTATTATGTCAGGGGATATCTTTATGTCAGGTTACAAGCTGGATCTGTCATACGAGGTTGCTGTTCTTCACTGAGGGTGATACTGCACATAAGAATAATGATACTGTAGCTGACTGTATCTGTCAGGAATGTACAGTTTATAAATGGGACAAAAGAGATGCTGCTAGTTAAACAAGCTCGGTGTCCCTTCATTTAAGGACTGATAATTTAGTTTGCACTTTGTTGTGACACTGATGCTCACAGAGCTGTTGGAAAGCTTTTGGCCATGATCTGGGAGTCAAGAGGCATCAACTCTCTCGTGGCTGACTTATTAATTAGCTCTTGCTCATCTCTCTTATCTTATCCACATCCCTGTATTATCTTCTTTGAAATAATGATACATACAACCTTTTAGAGGTGTTTGAGATCTATACATAAAACTATCACATTGGTAAAACTTGCACATGTGCAATGTCCTACTGGCACATATACACACAAACTATGAAGTAATCAGGTAAATTCACTGCAGGAACGCATAGTTTATCAACAACTTACAAGGGTCTAGAAAAGTCAGAGATGACTATGGTACTCTTCTTGTGAAAGGTATTCACAAAGCAGTGTCAAAGTGCAACCAAGAAAGGGGTGATATCTGCTTAATACTGAGAAACAGATAAATGACAAAATTCACTTGTTAAATTTGTTGTCGTGCACATAAGTATATACTTGTACTAGTATCATTGATCTTGTTTCTTAAACTACAAACATACACAACACACACAAACATATTTGGAAAAAGTTAATGTGGGATTTAGAAAAGAAATAGTCCATTTGTTGATATGATTGTACTGATTCAAACCACCTCAGGCAAAATCTGAAATTTGGCTCACATTATCTTCCTTTACAGGTGACTGCAGTCGCGCTTGAGTTTTCCGTAGTAACTCAGTGAGTTTTAACAGAAAATCCCTTAGAAGTTTTAACTTTAGCTGCCCTAAACCCTAGTTCTGTCTGCTGTCTCCATGTTCTCACTCTTTTATCTCCTTGGTGTCCAGTTATCCGAGAGGAAAAGAAGGTGGGTTTTTACAGAGCTTCATAGCCTTCACACTGTGCTGGAACAAAGGAATTATCTTATTACTAGAGACAGAGGATACCTGAGAAATATATTCTGTCATTACACTACCAGACTCAATTACTTTATTTCTCTGGGAATCAGTCCATATCTGTGAAACAATGGTATTAGGAGTACCTCTATATTTTGTCTTTTGTCATTTTAGGTAATAAACTCTTCTAGGCTATTATGATATATTACACAGATAATCATATATATGTATGCTTAGCTACTGTGGCCTTTATCTCAGTTCACTGCTGCAAAGAAAATGAGTATTTCCTAGTGGCTAACAAACACTTTTTGTTTAATAAACAGTTAAACAACAACAACAGAAAATCTAATGGATTTTACCTGTCAATTAAATTAAAAGAATATAAGCCATAAAGAAGTCTTCAGCTGCAGAAAATTATTTTCAGGTATACTATTTCACATGTCTTCAAAGCTTCATTTCTGCTTTTAGAGCAAATTTATTTGAGGTAAACCTAGGCCTTTGTTGTTTATCATAAAGCAGCCAAAAAGCAAAAATAGAACCCCATCTATCTAAATTTAATTTGTCTGTCCCTTTCGAACCAAAGATTTTACATATATTTATTTAAATAATACATTTTCTAAGGAGTTAAAAATTCACACACTGCTCTGGAATAACTTCATTAGACTCCACTTTCAAATCCCTTGGTCAGATTCTGCTCCCGCAGACATGGATGTAAACATGCTGTAAATTCACTGAAGTGCCTGTTTGTTTAAGTCAATCTCAAAAAGCTGGAACTGGCCACCATATTATTTATTTATGGATATCACAACCCCATAGTCACTTAAAAGTAGATATTTGTATTTCATGTTCTTGATTTTCTTGATTTTTTAATCATTCATAGGATTTCATCAAATATTGATATTCCATCTATTAAAAATGCTATAAATAAATATGCTATGTATACAGGCCTAACCAGAAACAGCCTAGTCCAAGATATTCCCGTTCTGTACACCAGAAAGTGTCTTCTGTTTGATGAAGTATTCAGTTGAGCCTGGAAGGTTGTGGGTAGATAGCAGACCTCTACCTTCTTGGCTGCTGTACCATAAAGATAAGAAGACATTTCTCTTGCTTCTTGGTTAAAATAACCCAAGGAACCTCTGAAAGGGAGTATGAATAAACATACCTGGTTTTCATCTCAAAAAACAAAAAAACACAAAAGTACGAATGACCTTTTCTTACTGCCTGAAGTCTAAGTGCTGTGTCTTGGCTCACATCTTTGGGGAAAGAAATCTAAAAATACTTGCATCATTGAGGCTGCTTGAATGCCCAGTTCTGATCTGTTATTACTTTTTGAAATTGCAGAAAGAAAGGAAAAAAAAATCTTAGTTGAAATCCAATCCTTTTACATACAGTCTTTTTATATTAAGTGATTCTCTTCTAAGAAAAAGATTTATTCCTGTTTTCAGTTCAGAGGTCACTCTTTTAAAAAAACAAAACCACAAGGACTAGTTATAGACGCAGCACAAATATTTAGGCTATTAAGTGCTTTATCCCTTGTAGAGATTCGTAGCCCTGATGTTCTATTGTTCGACTGGATTTTTACCTCCTGCAAACTGCCATAAGCCAGAGGGCCTGCCAGACTCCACACCAGATGGTGATAAGGTGTAACAAAGTGTACTGACTCTTCTATCCTCTCTCTAAAACATTTTTGAGCAGAGCTGGCTCTATGCTTCTTAGAAGGGATGTAGGAGAATGGAGATATTGTTTTGTCAATGTTTTGCTTGTGGTCCCTGGGCTGGGCAACTCTTGCCACAGCAAGGGGCTTGGTGGAGTTCTGGTGCAGTCAGCAGAGTCTTGCTGCTCCCACTGACACTACGTAATGGCACTACACTCTCACCCATTGCAGTTAGCGGGGGAACAAATCGTCACCTAAATGGCTGTGATATTTCTGCTCACTGTGGTTGCCTCCAGGAGTCGTTACAGTTTGAAGTGAGGAAAGTCTATTGCTATGAGTTCCCTGTTACTTCAGACATGAATGTCAATTACAATCATGTGAGATCATCTGAGAGCCTGTGGTGTTGGCTTTTCTGCTATTCAATGTTTTAGGTAAAGAACTGGCTATTGGGGGAAACTTTGTGGCTGCTGGGTCTCAGTTGACCTAGGAAGGGTGTAAATCAAGGCATTCTCTGGTATCGCAGTATTCCACTTGAATTTTAGGGTTTTGGCCATGAATCAGAGTCCTCTGCTCTCAGTGGTGTGCCCAGGACCATTCTGAGAGCGCCTGTGAGAAGTAGGAATGTGGGAACAGGATGTGTTCAGCCAAAGTGATTCACTGGAAAGAGAAGGCTGGTAGCCCCATTGCCTAAAGAAGTAGGTTTGTTAAAGTCACTGAGTAAAGTCACTCAGTATTTAGATATCTCTCTTGACTCTTCTCTCCTGCCCTTCATTTTTTTTATTATGAAGCTGCTGGGCAGTTCCAACCATGCTTGACAAGTCTCAAAGAATCAAATTATTTTAAGCTTAACGCAAATAGGCAGCTGGGCAAAGATGAAAGCCCACAGTGTGTCTTTCCATCCCCTGCTCCAAAGGTGACTGCAAACTAGGTTACCCTTAGAATGGCACATCTATCAATACATGGCTTCATGAAAGAACGTTGCCATGGGATTTGACATGCCCTCAGTTTCCTTTTCCCTGGGTTAGCTCAACTCAAACAGCGGTGAGAAACTGTGGACACTAGGCTTTTATACTTGGCATGTTTTCTGCCATCATAAGGAAGACAATCTAGGCAGCTGGCTATGTGGAGTCTTTGTGCCCCTTGATTTATACACCTATTGCTCTGTGGTGATGCTAACAGGTGATTTGCTGGGGTCTCTGTTCTTTTTTTTGTGTGGTCTTGGCATGAAAATTTCATGGTTAATGAAATCCATTGGCCATGGCACTCCATCCCCTGTGCATCAAGTGCTAATTAGTGTCGCTCTGTCACAATAGCAAGATGAGTTGCAAAATAAAACTATCAAATGCACTCTTATTCTGATTTATTACTTATTTTCTTGTCACTGTGGCTGAACAATAATCAAAAAAAAAAAAAAAAAATCAGTCTGGCCTCTTTTTTGGCTTCATGTGCTGTGGCGATGATTTCCCTGTAATTAATGAGGTGCAGTATCTAACTCTCTCACCTTGCAGTAGGAAGAAAAGTCCTTTTTTTTTTTTTTTCTCCCACTCTTTCGTTGTTTCCAAAGAGAAACTTTCTGAAAGCCTTTAGAAAACACAATCATGCAGAGCGAATGACCTAAAAGGCAGGCTCCATTCATGGTTCTGCACACTCCAGAGTCCTTTTGTTCATCAATTTAATTAGATTTAGTGTGGACTCCCTATCCACACCAGTAAACACAGCATCAGTATTTCAGTTCAGTGCAAAAGAGGTTGTGAGATAGGTTCTTGAGGTCTGATGCTTTTACATCTGGGCCCTTTTTCACAGCTCTATCCTGACAGCACTGAATAAACTGCTGCATTTTTCTAGGGTGGCATAAATTCTCCTGCATTAAAGTTAACTTTGGAAACAAACTATCTGTGTGGAAGAATTCCAGAGTATGAATCTTTATCATAGTTTTACCTAGAACAGACCTGGTGACAGCAGTCTTGCTCTTTCAGACTTGAGATGCCGAGGCTGAGATCAGTCTCGTTTGGTCTACGTGTTACTGTTCCAGACATTTTTTCTCTGGGAATATTCATTCACCTCCAGCAGTAAATTTTTGCAAGTGCCTTGATTCATATTTATTGTATTTTTTAGACCCTGTCTATAGAGTAGTGATCGTGATTAGAGTAAGTATCCTACTATTAATAATGAAGCAACAAAACATGAGTTGACATAAATCTCATGTATGTCTAGTCATCTGTTTGTGACTTGAATTATCCAGTAGTAGCGGGAGAAATACTTTCTTTAGTGACTTTTTTTTTTTGAGCAATATTTCTGAGTTGAAGTTGTACAAACATTGTAGAAGGGAAAAAAGGAATGATCTAGGTGGGGAGAACATGGTGAATTATCTTTTAATACCATTCTCTAGTCTCTCCCTTGGGCTTCTTTCCTGTGGGATTATGCTTGGCACCACTGAATGATCAATATTCTGGCTGCTAATTATAATTGAAGACGGCTTCTTATACTGGTGAGTCCCTTTAACACTATCAGCTTTTGTACTCAACTCAGTAGGATTAGTTACCAAGGTATTTCCTCATGCACTAGCTTAGAATGATCCTGACCAGCAGTGCTTCAGCTGTAATACACTTACAATAATTTGTTATTGCTTTATTTTATAGGATACCCTATTTCGGAGAGGACTTCTTAGCCTAAGAGGCTGTTGACTTCCTCATGGCATTCCAAAGTCAAAATCAATGCTACTGATTTTTTTTAATTTTTTTTATTTTTTATTCCAAATTATTTAATTTGGTGTGGAGCCTTTCTGTTTGGATAGAATCAGGCTTTTTTTTCTGGATAGTTTGCCTTTCTCTGTTACTAAATTGCCCAAAGCAGATATGATTTAGACCAGAAGCAGAAGGGCTATGACATCTTTTCCAGCTATAGCTTGTTTGCAGTTTACTGGTCTCTTCTTGCTTTGCAAATAGGTCACTTCTCAGTCATACACCAACGAGCTGTCAGCAGCAGCAAAGGGCTATTTTGAGCTTTTCACATGTAAACCATGTAGACTTTTGAGCAAACAACCTCTCTGAAATGAAGAGATGAAATGAGCACAGCAGAGTGGAAGATCCTGAAACTCAGCATGCCATTTCCACCTTGCTCCCACTTTCCCCTTTGGTATTCTCCATTTCCTTTGTGGGTTTTTTTGTTGGTTTTTTTTTTTGTTTGTTTGGTCTCTTCAGTTTTGATCAAGCAATATTATATGCACTATTTTTGTTATTACTGATGACTGGGAGGGGGGTGTGTTTTGTTTATTGCTTGTTTTTTTTTCCCCATAGAGGGCAGACTCTGTTAACAACATCTTGTGTAAAAAGTCCATAACTGGCGGTGCCGGTGTCTCCATGAGCTTTTCTTTAACAAGTTCTTTTTCCTCATGCTGCATACTGCTGCTACAGTAGCAACTAAAACAGAGAAAGGTTTGAAAATCTGGAAGCTCTGTTGCTCACCGCTGTCTGTCTCTGATTTAATATTGAGTTTTATATAAGGACCTAAATGCCTTGCCAAGTTCCTTGAGTTTTCCTTGTTGTAAAGTTCTTGAGGAAAATTTCCTAAAATTTACTGACCCCTGGAGGAAAAGGCTTGCAGTATGTGTTATCTTTTGTTTTCTTTTATTAAGCATTTTTTAAATAAATAATTTTGGAAAATGACTATAAAGTGTGAAAGTGAAGTAATAGTTGGAGTAATTGTAGAAGAGGCAGATTGAAAGTTGAATATAATCATCAAGATCAGATAGTTTTTATCTAACCTGATGTAGATAAGATTTCAAGAGGGTTATAAATACTTTTTTATCTACTATCTCTTAGTCTTAGAAAAATGACATGACCAAGACTACAAGGGATCCTACAGCATAGCCAGGTCATTAACTAGGAGCTCTTGTGTCCCCCTCTGGTATTTGATCTCCAAATTCACCTATCTTCAACTGTTATGCTATTTTGCAACCCTTTATGATCCTAATTTTTAAGATATTATTGAATAGTTAGTTTTTAGTTTAGGGTGATTTTCTTTAGAGCATCTTGACTCTTAAAACGTTCCCTCAAGTGTCTCTCAATGATGATCATCCATGTGCTGAAAGGCCTGCAAATGAATGACAAAAGGGCAGTGAATGACAAAAGGCCTATGCCTTTATTTTCGTCCAAACTGGAACATATTTTAAATGAAGATCTGATCATCCTGCAGGCTGCATGTACTAGTTATTTTATAAAACCTTTATATTCAGAGCTTCAGGTTGTGTGACAGGTAGTTTTATAGAAGACATCTGTGCAAAAGCATGGCTTTGCTGAAATGATACTAATTTTTCCCATTAAGTAGGTCTCAGAGGACAGAGTAATCCAATGTTACAGTCTTTATTTAAATGTCTAAAACCAATCTAACTGATTAAACGAATGAGAGCATACAGCAAAAAAAAATCCCACATGACGGAATAAACAATGTTTGAAAGAAGACATTTGTTTTCTTGTGTGCTCTTTAGTTTTTATCAGTTATGGCCCCCCAAACTGTATCCCTTTGAGTTAATTTAGTTTTTAAAGAACATAGCTTGTTTTGTTAATTCAGCATGGAGTTAGTCTGTTTACTTAGAACACCCTAGCAAAAGAGATTGGCAGATTTTGTGTTGTAAATACAGGGATCTTTTCAGTTAATTATATGCAAATCAGCTTTGTTAACAAACACCTAAATAACTCTGCCTTGTCTTCATTAGCCTGGGAGATACAGTACATTTCTCAAGGAACTCGACAAGGAATATTAATCAAAGCAGCTTGTAAGTTTTAATGAGCTTATTAATTGTTGACCTCTGTATTTCCAAGAAGTGGTATTAAAAGTGAAAGATAACTGAGATATTTTTGTAGGGAAATATATGGGGAAAAATGTCACGGTCAAATATTGGTCATGCAAAATAAAACCTCAATCTAGCTACTAACATATTGATAACTCATAGTTTTCTAAAAAAACTATATGCTGGCTGATGAGAGTTTAATGACAGTTATGTGCTTCCTGTGCTGAAAGAATATTCAATGTTGTAGAGGAAGACAAGAAAAAGTGGAATACGGTTCATTTTTGTAAGTTTTCCAGGTCATTTTTGTTAACTTTCTAAGCCAGGAGTGATGCAGTTCTGAATTTGTTTAATAAATGGACCCCTTAAATGTCAAGTGATTCTAGCTATCACCTCTGGGGTTGGATAACCTATTAAGGCAAAAAGTAATCTTGAAAAATACAAACAGAAAACAAACATGGGAAAAAGGCTGGGAAAGATTTCTGTCCTCCATGGCCAGCTGACCTTGTCACACTCCACACACAAAGCCATTAGTACTAAGTGGACGGGTGAGACCCAGCCTGGGGAGTCTGGCAGTGAAGTTCAATGATACCTTCCTTAAAGGGAACCTTTAAGTCTGACCCTCAGCAGTGATCAACACTCACTATCTTCCCTCCTCCAGAGGAATATACTGCTTCAGGTGGCTAATCCTAATGTCGTGGAGAAAGACGAAACCTTCTTGAATTTCCTTTTGCTGTATTTCTGACCTCAGCTCTGGCAATATTTGAATGCTGTGTGCAGGAGCAGACTTTAGTGTAATTAATCCTCTAATTCATGTCTAATAGCTGTCTAGCCATGTGTCAATAAACAAGGAGGATATAGGACAATAAAAACATCTGTCAGAGTAACATGCAGTGTTGTTTCAGAGACAGACAAGAAGGGAGGGAAATGAGTAAAACAAGAAAGAAAACAGCCAAGACTAAATGGAGTCTAAGCATGAGAGACAGTTGGGGTTTTTTTGCCAGCTGATCTTCCCTAATTTGATTTGGTGATTTCCAGTTCTGAAGGATAAATGAGAAAGGATGAGGAGATGGATAGCTGATTAGCTCTGATTCTTGAGTTGCTATTGTCTCCAGCTCTCACCCTTTCTAAGGCAACAATAAATGATGACATCTATTTACTTTCTATCACTGCTGTCCACATGAACCCATCATAAATCCTTATAAATTCACTCATGCAAGAGACTGTACCTCTGTATCAGAGAGTGACGAAACTGGCAATGAAAATACTAGAAACCATACTGTACCTCATTTGATGCAGCAGAAGCAAGGATGAACCTTAGAAAAATATCCTGCTCTCATCTAGTAATCTGTTCCAGAACTTTTCCACTTAAGATCAAACTGTTCTTATGACCATAGTCCAGTTTTGATGAGAGATAACTGAGTTGTAAATATTTCGACCAGTTCCACCAGGCTTATTATAGATGAAAGGTAAAAAGAATTGAAGAGAATTTACTGACATTTCTAAATCCTGCAGTGTTAAATACCCAGGAAAGCTCAGATGACCATCTGTCCAGAGATCACAGAGATCAGGGAGAACAGAGCTGAAATGCTTCTCATCATATTCTTAATTAGGGTTAGTCTTGTATTCCAGTTCTTTTAGAATTTAGATATCTCCTTGAATTTTTGAGCCAAACAGTCGTAACAACTGTAACCCACCTCAGTTTCATGTCTGCAAAGTGCTTGTTGCAGTAACTCTGCATGACATAAAATAGAGCAGTTGCATGTAGTGATGATAATCTGGGGTGTCTAGATTTTGGTTTTTTCTCCCCCCCCCCTGTAAAAAACCATTGTGCTCTCGACCAGTCACAGATTCTGTGGAAACTTTGAAAGGGTAATTGTCTCTTCCATTTTAATTTTTTTTCAGTCAGCTCTTTCTTCCTACCTTCCTTACTGCCATTGATTTATTTCAATTAAGATTCTTCTGTTCAAGTACCATAATTAGCCCCTGTCACTACTAATTCTCATCCTCTTGGATTATATAGATAGAACTAAAATCCATGTGGACTAGTTCAACAGCATTTGCTCACCTGGAAACTGGAAGAAAAATTGCTGAAAAGTCCCCAGTGAGGCACACTTGGGTCCAGGAAAATGTTTCAATGCCTGTCTCACTGAATTGACAGGACTGTGTGTTTTGATTGGGTTTACATACTTTCTTCCTGATGGTTTTTTTCTACACAACTTCTGGAAACCTACTGTAAAGCGAAGAAATGAACCAGAAAACAGCTTTTTCTGTGAGGATCCAAAGGGATCTAATATAAATCCATTACTCAAAAGAGGCTGTAAGTTTTCAAAAAGGTGGTTTAACTGAGTTGTAAAACATGCTTTTATTCCTGGAAGTAAAGAATATAAATAGTACAAGTTACTTTGGGTCGTTGTTTGTTATGTTAGATCAATTTGACAATACTTCACTACATGCCAGACCTTCAGTGGTGCTAGGAGATACCCATCACATACCAGATTTCTCTTGGTGTTTCCCTGCTTCCACTCCTTGCTTTAGAGGATTGCAGTGTGATGTACTCACACAGCTTCCTTAAGTCTCCTGAGAAAAGTGGCTCCTACTCATTCATACAATGTGCTGGAGCAGTGTTGCTATGTAACCGCAACAACCAAAGCAAAGCCAAAATAGAATGCACACTATTATGATACGCACAAGATATATACAAAATTTGATGGAAAAAGACAATAGGGACATGTCTGCTTTTAGGTTTTTTTCTGATATTTTTAGAGCTTGATGTCCATGTCCTGGTAACGCTAGTTGGATTTTATCTTCTTTGCTTGCAAAAGTAAAAAAAATAATATCTAGAATGCCATATTCAAACAAAGGGGCAGGAGATGGATGCCTTGCCTGATGTGAAAGCCCTGACTGTGAAAAGGTCTTATCTCAAACAGTCTATATGAATACATTGCCTCTCCTGCCTTGTAAGAAAAAGTCACTTGAAGGCAACGTGTGAAAACAAGTACTTCACATTCCTCATACTCATACACACAGAGAGTTTACTGTAAAACCTAGAAGAAATTGTTGTCAAGCTTTGTAAACATGGAAATCAGCACTATTACATCTGTCTTGCATAAAATGCTTGAGAAAGACCCCATACAGCCTTCCCTCTGAAGGCTACTGCATTATAAATGGTTAATGCTTCATAGGATAGAAATTCAATGAAGCAGGAAAATGACTATTTGATTACTTTTTGTATGGGTTTTTGGTTTGGGATTCCACTCCCC
>VWZK01017131.1:6617-52242 GCA_013396935.1 Baryphthengus martii | reverse complement strand
CCCCTTTTTTTTTTTTTTCTTCTTTTCCATGGCAGGCTCTGGTGGCTCACTCTTGCTGGGAACTTAGGAAACTGGAGTTTGCTGAACCAGAACATGTTCCAGACCTTGAACATTCAGGTTCAGTGCTGCCAGGGTTTGGGATGCCTTTTTTTTTTTTTTTTTCTCACTTTTACTTTAGCTGAGCAAGTGGGATGAGTCTTGCACCTTAAGACATTTTTTCAGATCAGTGACTCACTAAAGAGATAAGGAGACCTGTAATATTGATTGGATTAAGAAAGCATCAAATAACCTTTCACCTCTATCTCATCAGCTTTCTGTATCAAAAGGTGAACATGAAAATAAGAGCATTAAACTCTGAGCCTTTCCATCCGTGCTCAGGAAAGCTTGCACACACTAAAGAGGTATTCTGTATCACAGAAAGCAGCTATGTTTGAAGCCTGGGATTAGGCATCATTTGTGAGTATTTGAATTGAGGACAGATTTTATTTTTTTTTTGCTTTTCTCATTTGTACAGAGACCTGATTTTCTGATTCAGATGAGATGAATGACTTCAATTCTTCTCTAAACCCAGGAACATTTAAACTAAAATAATGGAAAAAGCTTCTCTGGTTTACATGTTTCAGTGTAGTTTGTCAAGGCATGAAACAAGCTGAAATTAATTGGAAAATTTAGTTCAGGCAAGAGAGGTCTAAGTACCTGCACTGCTTATATGCTAGTTCCATACTGAAGCCACAAGGTTTTTATTACACTGAATACATTAAAAATATAGTTGTTATTATATATATATGCAAAATACCTCATTTTAAATTGAGAAGTTTTCCGTTGCAGTGAGTCAACAGGCACAGGATAGACGGGGCTTTGATTCGACTGGAGACCTATTAGTGTGAGAGCAGTTCAGTGCTTAGCAGAGAAAAGCAAAGCACGTGCTTAGCTGTGTAACAAAAGAAGGGACTGAGGTGGTTTTTTTGATGGCAATGGTCAAGTGAGCAAGGAAGCATTGCACTGAAAATCATAAAAAAATGCATGACATAAAGTTGATTCTTACTTTCTGAAGTTGGGTGGGTGAGGTAGTCATCCTGAGGTCTCTTTTGACTCTATTTTCTATATTTTTTTGTAACTATGTTATAGAAAAGGACTCATTTTCTGACTGTTAAATGTGAGTGCTTCAGCGTGCACATGCACAGGCAGACAAACAAGAATGTGAACACAATGCCTGTAAGTGTTAATTGCTTGCAGTTTACAATGGAAGAAAAAAAAGAAAACATCCTTCAGGATGATGATCAGATGAGGCTGTCTCATCAAAAAAAAAAAAAGCTGCTTGGTGTCCTGCATCAGCAAACTGCTGGTAGGAGGAAGCATTAACAGAGGAACAACAGAAACACCAGGGCTACTCAAAAGAGTTAAAAAGCCTTTGAAAGGTCCACTGCCCATACTGAAAATTAACATAGTGAGGAAAAGGGCAGAAAAGACTTTATCTGCTGCAGCTATGTGCAGTTATTTTTGAGCTGCAGTTGTTGCTGGGCTTTGGGAGCTGGGTGTGGGTTTATGTCCCAGTGTTGGCACAGCATATGTCAGGTTGGGCCAAGGAAGCAACTTTCAGAGCAGCACAGAGCACAAGCTGTGCTGCCACCAAAGTCATCTCACCCACAGGTAAGGTTTATAGCTCAGCCCTGGAGCACACCGGCATTGGGAGGGAAGAGGTCCCACGTGACACTCTCCCAAGTGGAGTATAAGAGGACGTAACACATCTGTGTGTTTCTGGCCTCTTTCTTAGCTTGCCTTCATCAAACCTGATGGAGCTGCGAAGCCACCCATGGCATTGCCCACCGCTGCTGGGGGCTCACGCAGCCCAGTGCTGTGTGGCTGTAGTTGCATCTGCAGAGACTCCTCATGGAGATCCAGCATACGCTAGGAGAAGGAACAGCATTTTCTTTTTTTTTCTTTTTTTTTTTTTTTTTTTTTTTTAATTTTAGGTGTTTACTTTTAGTGGTATTAATTACTCCATGACCTTAGTGAAATGGCAAAGCTCTTCTCCTTGGGGAGAGAGCAGTCCCTGGGGAATTCTGCAATGAGCCCCTGTGGCTGGGGTGTTGCTGGTTCTTTCTAGATCCATCATAAAAAACACACCTGCAGAAATGTGTGTGAAGGGGAATTTCATTTTTGTTCTCTCTCCAAATCCTGAAGAATATCCCCAAAATTAATCTTTTTTTTAGCTCCTGGTGACAATGAAATTTCAAAGGGAAATGGATTTGCATTTTACAATACAGGCAGAATTTCCAGCGTTTTCTGTCGCTCCACCTGCCTCAAGATTGTATCCTTAATCCTGCCAGTTTGGAAGTCGGACTCAAAGAGAAGAGTTCTCCAATTTATGGGAGATTTGATGCCTTTTTCAGTCTTTTACAAGCTTGGAAACAGAAGGAGCTGCAAAAAGCTCAACACTGACTTCGGACAATAATAAAGTATCCCTACCAGGACTTCAGGATCTATCTTCAAACTCTTTCCCAAAGTATCTGAAGTTCTCCATTTTCTCTTCCCTCAACCATATCCTTTCCTGCAACACAACAGCACTGATTTACATTTTTTTTTCTCTGCAGTGTAAGGCATGAATAGATTCTAGCACTGGCTCATTTTTCGATTTAATCACTCTTGAAAAGAGTGTTTATCTGAGTCTAAGGGAGAGGCAGGCAAGGCTACTTGGTTTGATGAAAATTCAAACCCTGACTTTCCCCCCTGAAATCTGCTTTTGTGTGAGCCTGATATAAAACCGAATGGTGTCAGCTCAGTGATGCCTTTTGCCAGCTATGGACCAGTGCTCTGTGTGTCCTGTACCCTTTCTGCATGGGTTGTACAACCCTGATTCTTAGGCATCTGTCTGCCTTTGCTGCAGATATTGGCCTGTGAATCCATTTGCTTTAAAAAATAAATAAATAAATCAGTTCAGTGCATTAGTTCTAAGCCTGATATATGCAGGTGTCTCGAGCTAAGGTTCACACCAGAAAAATCCAGAACAGTTCGCTACCTTATAATACAGCCTTTGATATAGCATCAGTTCCTTCCCAGCTAAGTAAACTAAACTAGTTAGCACAGCACACATACGTTCCTGCTTACCTTTGAACTCATGGACCAATTTTGATCTGATGATGATGGAGGAGGGGATATTTTAAATATATTGATTTTTTTTAAATTTTTTTTTAAACCTGTTTAGGTAGTAAAAGCAGCCACAAAGAATACAGGAAATTCCTTTCAAGAAGTGAATCCACTGGCAACTCAGCTGCTCAGAGTTTTAGCAATAAAAGTTAAAATAAATTCTCATTATAAACTCTGAAAACATCATATTCTTCACTCCCCAATCTTGCAATTTAAAATATATACATACAGAATTTTCAGAGGTGTTTTCAGAAGAATTTTCACAGAGCTGAGCAGATGGACACCTGTTTAGATCTTCAGGTCTTCTTGGAATATGTGTAACTGTCACCATCACCCAATGACATCATAAAATCTGTCAGAGTGCTATGAGGGGAAGCAGAAATGGCTTCTCTTGTTTTTTTTTCTAATCTTATTCTGAATGCCGTGTCTGGTTGCGGTGCAGTTAAAGACAATGTGAGCTGTGAAACCTGGGCATACCTGATTTTCTGCCTTTGCACTTCTGAAAATAGTAATCCAGTGAAAACTCAGTGACATCCAAAATTCTAGAGCAGAAAGAGAAATAGGTCTTCTGAAATACTATTGGACTGTAATTAATGTCATATTCCTATAGTGACTCCTTAGTAAAAGGTAATATGAAAATCTGTATTTCTGCCTCTCACCCACAGTTGCAATAATGGCATTTTTTCATTTCCTTCTTTTCTCCTCTTTCTTGGTGTGGAACTCAAGAACAAGGTTCTATTTGGGATTTACTGGCAATTTTAAGAGGTGAACGTGGTTTAATTAGCTATTAAAATGCATACTAATATCAGGGCTTTAGAAGATGTGCTCCTGTGATGTGTTAATTGATTTTTAATGTGGAAAATTAAGTTTTTTTTAAAAGAAAAGGGTCTGTGGACCATTGCCTAATGAGTTGGCTGAATCTGCTTGGTCATTATATTGTTTCACCTTTCATGTTGCTAGACCCTCTCTACAGGGCTGAACTTGAATGACCGAAGTTAACAGGTGCATTGCCCTCATAATGCAGAGTTCCTGGTTTTTGTTCCCTGACTCCAGCCCAGTACATTGCAGGCCAAGTTACAGGATCTTCTAACCTGGGGTTTTCTTTCATCCAGGTGCTACTAGTTGTATGTGATGATGAAGTGAGAAGATCTATCCAGGCCCGTCAGTAGTTGCTAGCGAAAGATGAAGATGGAGTCAAACATTATCTCTCATTTTAATTGTTGCTTATGACTGCTCAACCCTCTTCTCCTGAGGTTTATCCAAGACATAAACGTAAATCATTATCATGTATACACTGATAATGATTTAGAGTAACAGCAGCAGATACTTTGCATTTTTTTTAACATCATTTAGCTCTGCGATCGAGATGGGCTACTTCAGCTTGATTTCTTTTTCTTTTTCCTCTGTTATTGGGCTTTAGAAATGATCCCTATAGAACAGCCACGTAACTTTGTTGTCTTCATACTCCAGTGAAGTTGAGACTCCCATACAGATCACTGAAAGCCATAGGTAAAGTCTGTCCTTAGGTGAACCTACCCTAGTTGACACTACAAGCAGTTCTTTCCATATGAAAGTAGCTCTTTGGAACAGAGAAAAAACTATGTATTCAAGAATTTGATATAGCAAGTAATAAACAAATAATGTAACTTTGATTGATGCTCAGTGTTACCCTAAGAGAATGATTGGGTGAATTTACAGCATAAACTGTTTGATTAGGTTTGTATCCTTTCATGCTATTTAAAACTTCATGGTTCAATGTTACAAGAAAAATGCTCTGAAGTACTTCAGTAGCATGAAAAACAAAGTGCAATGTACAGAGTTTATAACAGAATGAGACCCAGTGTTATGGCATTATTGGTTTGATTATTAGATTCACTCCATTTTAACTTCTGTCCTATCCTCCCTCCCAGTGATGCACCCATTGTCAAATGTCAATATTAATATTGTTTTGGCCAAAGTGATAGAGTTGTGCAACAGGATTATAGCCTCGTCAATAGGAGAGGAATGTGCATGAAAACCTCAGAGACTTAATTTGCAGATCACATGTGATTCTATTGATTGACGTCTACAGGGGGTCAAAGCGTAATCTGCAATTTGTGTCTCCTGTGCTGTGTTAGAGGCCTGTGCATTGCAGTGTGGGTAAATAAATACAGCTGGTAACTAAATCACGAGATTCTTCTCAGTTTCCTGTTTGGTTGGGGTCTGCCTTTGGTTGGTTGTTCTGGTTTTTTTCCTTCTTTTCCCTCTTCACGTTTTATCGGTTCCAACTCTGAAACGGGGAGATATCGATCATTTCCAGGTAGGTAAGCTTTCTGATTCCTTCAGAACCATAAATGGTGTGGTAATAAAAACTGCATATTTAGATTGGCCTTGTGTGAAGAATTATGTCAGACAAGAAAATTATTTTTTTCCTCAACAAAAAGACTAAGTTACCCTCTGAGCCTTTAAATCTTATCTTTGCTATAGCAAAGATGCAGCCCATAAAATTCAGGTTCTGTAGCTCTAATTGCTCATGCTGTGTTCTCACCCCATCTCACATGTTTAAGTTAAGTCAGAAAGAGTTTGTTTCTTGTAATAGAGGAACTGAAGGGAAAATCTAGGTGATTCAGAAATTGTTTCTCTCCTCTCAAGCTGATTGCTGAACTAAGATAGTAGCCTGCAGAACTGGAGACCTCTGCAGGAAATGGTATTTACCTGACAGATGGATGTAATCTGCATTCCTGCCTACCTCCAGCTATGATAATCTTCCTCCCCTATATCCTTCCCATTTGGCATTTTCCATTTGGGGTAATGGCAAAACCTAATTTTTCTTTCCCCTTTAGTATCAGTGATATGTCTTCATTCCTGCTACTCTTTATGTACACTTTACTACTTAGTTCCACTCCAACAATAGCTGCAATTCTGTTTCAATTATCATGCTTTTTCCTGTAATAGTTCTGCATCTATCAGTATCCCAGTGAATAATGTGACTCATTGGTTTTGTGTTGTTTTTTCAGCTTCCTCTTGGTTTATGTCTTATTGTCTTATTCTGATAGTGATTTGAAGGAAAAGGAAAACTTTATTTTTTTTTTTAAATGAAAAATATTTATGTGGCTCTCAATTTGTATTAGATAATGGGACAGAGAGAGTGTGAAACTGGAGGAGAGGAGGGGATCATTTCTGACAGTCTCCAGTTTCTAGTATAGTTCATTATGAAGTCTTAGGACAGGACCTAAAATAATTAAGTTCTGTGCAATAACAACTTTTGCCCTTTTGGAAGAGTCCTTGCACTAGAGGAAATGCTGCTGTAACTGTGTGCATGTGATATCTGCTAGTTGCACCTCTGTCTTGGAGCTAAAGTGATGGACTGAATTGTGACTTCAAAGGAATTGTGACTTCAAAATACAGGAATAGCCACCTGATTTCCCAAGTGCCAAGAGAAAGCCAAATTGGAGAGACATTTCTTCGAAGCTGCAATTTTAATGTGGCCCTCATATAAATTATCAAAGGAGTATCAAAGAATAAACTAGGACATGGCAGTAAAGCTTCAGTAACTTTAATAACAGGGACCACAGTAATGAGTGGGAAAGCTGGAAAAGTGTTTGTCTTTGCAGATTTCTTCCCTGGAAACAAGAGATCTTAGTGATTCTGGTATGTTCCATTGATTTTGCTCTGGGAAATGAGGAGGAAGGGAGACTGAAAGGTGGTGGTGGTGTATTTGGGGAGGAGGTCTCAATTAGATATTGGTCTTCTATGCACTGGAGAAGACTGGAGCTGGAGGTCCCTGTCAAAGAAGAGATAGAAGCAGCTTCCTTTCTGCTAAAACAGAAACATAGCCTCATTTAATCTTTGACAAAATGCATCTTGTTTGGTTTCCAGATTTTAAAGTTGTGTAGCTCTCAGAGTCAATGGAGGTATTGGCCCTTCTGTTCAACTTTGCTAGTTCTTCAATGGGGTACGGAAGAATGAAAAGGAAAAATAAGGATCTTTATTATTTGCTGGTGCTGTCCTAGTCTTCGGACAGAGTGGATTGAGGTGGGATTCTTGAAGCATTGAACTATCTCTCCAAAATTAGAGGGAGCTAGCCTGGGGCTAATAACATGTATGAACTCTGCTACTTCTGAAGAAACAGATTCCCCTAGCTCAGTGAGGATATACAATAAGAATATACAGCTACTGATGAATATTTAACAAACTCCATTCCAAGACTGGAAGATTAAAAAAAATCTTTCCATATGTTTCCCTACATATTTAGCCTTAACTAGGAAGTAAATAACTCCAGAACATATTTTTGTAATGACTTTCAGTATGTTTTTTGCTTCTTTATATTCTGAGTCACATCTTCATGAAAATATACTGTCATAGCATTCTAAGAGACTCTAGAGGCTTATCTTATTTAATGCTGATCCATCAAGGTTGCCACATGAACATAATCTTGTAGATGAAGGAGCCAAGGCAAAGTTGATCAGTGTCAGACTTTGACATACATTATATGCTTTTCTGATCATCTTTCCTCCACAGAGATCAAAGGCTGGAATATACTGCCAGATTAACAAGGACCATCAACATTTTATTCATTTATTTATTTACAGAGATCAGCAGAAAAATGAAAGGTTGCTTAAAAAATGGCTATGAAAGTAATTTGAGCACACTTTTTTTTGGTTGCTGTTTGGAGTTTGGGTACCCTATTATAAAATGCTAATGCAGGAATCCCAAGATATAGGGAATGTCAAACACAAAGATATTTTATCTCTATCAAAACTTTCTTTCCCTATGTGCACAAGAGTGCTGCAATGAGTGTAACAGGATGAAATCTGTAGTCCTCAACACTTCAGTACTTTCTAGATCAATTTCTCTTTTTCCACAGGGATATGAATGCTATTTTTGCCACCATGTTGACCAGTCACATCTTATTCACTTCAGACTAGGACTTGCATAATGAACTCTCACGTCATATTACTGTGTGTGTTTGTAGTCCAGGGTTTTTTGTGTCCGGGAGCAAGAAACACAACTGGTCACTCTGACCTGTGATCTGGTGACCAGCTCTGATGAGGGACAGTGTGGATAAAAGTGATGATGAGACCCTCCAGGGTGCCCATCTGATCAAAAGATAAGCCACAAAGGTTAGTCCAGCCATCGTCCTGTAACCTGTCATTACAGCTGCCAGCTTGCTGCAGGACCTGCAAGTTTCTTTGGGACACTCTCTGACATATTGGAAAGGAATATACTTGAAGTACTTTGTTGTATCTACCCTAGTAAACAGAATAAATTTCTTGTGATTATGTATGCAAGAAAATTGCGTGTGTATTGCACATGTAACGACAAGAAAAATCTTTATATGAATCGAGCTCAGAGAGGTACTATTAGCTGTTTCTGTAACACAACTGCTGACGTGGGTTGGCTTTCTCGTTTTCTTTTCTAGAATAAAATTCATCCATGAGAAGAGAGTTTTTTTAGAATCTCTTCCTTTGGAAACCATTTAAATTCAGATAAGACCTTAGAGATACATCAAAACTGAAAACTTTGAAATGTACATCTTGCCATGAAATCAGATAAATTCATAATAATACACACAATTTATACAATGTCTGAGATGTTCAAAACTCTTTACAGATATTAACTCATTAAGTGGGAAAATGGTTACAAGCTGCCATTTTGATTTGTAGAATTTGAAGCCACACTCAGTTTAATTCTAAATACACTAGAATTTCAACTTTCTTGCTTTGTGAAAAAGATTTTGTGTGTGTATATATATGGCTGTTTCTTTCCACATTCACACATAACTGTTGGAAATTCACAGCATAAAAAGCACAGAAGTCTCCCTCTGCTCACTTGCTGTGACTGGGCTGGAAGAATAAGTCAAAGTACCACATTTCCAAACTATTCAAATCTGGGTTTGGCGGGAGAAGTTGGTTCTGTATTTTGCTTTTTTAAGTTTAAGTGATTGAAAGTTTTGAAAATCAAAAGTCCTAGAAGTGATCTCAAGACCTGTTTTTAAAAAAAGCGTGAGTGGGAGAAAGTCTCAGATAAGTTATCTCTCTTAATTGTGGTGTTCACAGTATGCCACTAAAAGTATGTTTTTCTGTGGGTCTACATCCTGAAAAACATTGTGATCTCTGGAGATGATGCCATGAGAAACAGGAAAATGATAAAACTCAAACAGTTACTGATACTGTTCCTGTTGAAAAGAGCAGATGAGTATGTCAGCAACATCAAAAAAAAAAAAAGCCTGATTCAAATAAAACCACTTTTTTTTTCCTTCTCCTGCTCAGCTTAGTCAGGGAGAACAAGACCCATCTACATGTTCATCTTGTCTGGAAAGTGCTTTTTACTTTCTTTTGCCTGCTTGGAGAATAAACTCCTTTAATTGCCTTTGTTTTCTGAGTTGCTTTCGGCAATTAATAAGAAGTCCCCTAATCTCATGCTTTAGTACCACTCAACACTGCCCATAAGGAAGCTGATTCCTCTGAAGCTCTGGATTCTAATGTGCACCTCATATCTCAGCATCAGTGAAAGGAAAAGAATTATCTACATTATTTTCATACAAATGACTTAAACTGAAACTTCTGGCTATAGGGCACAACAGCTCAGATACTATGAGATGCATCCATTTTACTGGGCTTGTTTTACTTTGAAGGAATAGCAGCTTTGTGATAATTTTAATTTTCAAATTGTTTGTTCCTACTGGCTGCAGGAGAATGTGGCAGGCTTCCCTTACAGCAATAAATTGCTCATGATCACTGCTATAGAGGAATGATTGTTCCCTTATATTTACAGCAGACACAGGAAAGGTGGTGGAAAAAAGGTAATTTACAGTTTTTGATTGAGTCTCAATTTTTGCTGATGATTCAGAATGTTAATTTGGACAAGTCCCATGCAGACTCTTGTTCTGCGGCTCACTTCTGGCACTGCAGAGCTGCCTGCTGCCTTCAGCCTCCTGACATCCATTCACCCTGCCTAGAAGTGTCCTGAATGTCATGAAGTTAATGGATGGTGTTATTTCTGGACTGGCCCTAGCTAGAAGTGAGTAAAAGAGTGGTGAATGTGAGGAAAAGGAGTCTTGGATACATAGGCAGGACTAGAGTGTCCTCCATGTAACCAACCTAGAAACCTTCCCGTTCAATTGTAAATTGTGGTGTGTTTGGTGCCTATCTAGCCTATGTTTTTCTTGCCCATGGGGTGAAATGCACAGTAAAGTCAATCATCTGCAGCTGTTCTTTTTCTGTCCCTTTTGGGTGATGATCACTCTTGAAAATTTGCTGTGTAGCTGGTTGCTTCAGTAGTCGTATGTGTTTTGAATACTTGCCCTCACCAGTGGGGTCATAGTGTGGAAAGCAGACCCTCAAGTTTTCAGAGGCCAGTCCTCTGTGCATATGTCAGTTAATAGTTCACTTGATTCGTCTGTGTTCCTTCATTAGGTGTTTATCTGCTAGCTGTTGATCTGTGTTCCATTCATAGTTGAAATAGAAATTAAAAAGTTAAGTTTAAAAAAAGAGAGCAAGTAGAGAAGAAAGAATAGGCTTATGTGTTCTTGCTTAACATGCTGGAAGTTTGTGTTGCTACAGGATTTCCACACCATTTGACCTAGCAGCAGGGAATGGAGGTGATTCAATGGCCTAAAATTATTTACAAAAGGCTGCCCTTGAATTTCAGGCTTCCTTAGAGTAATATTAAATATTAAAACATTGAAGTCAGAATGCAGCAAAAGAGAGTTCTCCCGCTCCCCGCTACACGTTGTCAGACCATTCGTGGTCTCTCTTTTTAAGTTGCCCTGACCTCTTCAGGTGGCTTTCTGCAGCCACTTTGAGTTTGCAGAATAAACTAAATATATTCCCACTTCAGCATGGGTTAGTCTTTGAATATGTATGTGTGAATGTGTGTTTGCCTCTCTGGGGTACAGCAGCAAAACACAGCCTTGAGTGTTTGTTTGCCAGTGATGTCTACGTGCTGAGAACTGAAAGTTCCCACTGCATTCATTAAAATACATGTTTTGGGCTGAAGGCATCATTAACAGCTTGGTATTGCTTGTGGCTTGGAGTGGAACTGTTCACCGCCATACGGTGTGTCAGTGGGGATCACGCTAATGATCTGGAACGCAGGGCGAGCTGGGCACTTGGAGGGACGTCACACATTTCAGGCAAGACTTTGGGGAAGACTTGCTTAAAATGGAAACTGCTGCAGCAGGGCTCCTTGAATTTTGATACAAATGTGTGAGCTTCAAGAGTCTGTTTTATTGATATTTATTTTCTTTTTAATATACAATATTGTGATTTGTATATTAAATGCATACTTTTCTTAGTGTAGCAATTACATAAGAGCTCCTTACCTTGAAGTCTTACGTTTTTCTCAGTATTTTTACTTTGATGGAAAATATCTTAGTCTCCAGTTACATAAGTTTTATATGAACTCGATTTCTTTGCTTCTAGCAGTTTAGGGTGGATGATGGATAAAGCAAGCATGGATTCCAGTGTGGCTGTTGCCAGTCATTTGAGGCTGCTAAGAGGGGCCTCAAAGATCAAAGCTAGCATTTCCCTCTGTCTTCAGATCCATAGAATTTTTAAAAAAGTTACTTGATGCATTAAAAGTGGGAGAGAGAAACAGTGCTAGGAAAAAGTCTGTTGATTTTTTTCTTTCTTTTTTTTTCGCCAGTAAAACTGATTTCTGAACAAAACAACAAAAAAAAAATCCAAAATATTTCCACTTTTAACCTATGTTTTCTAGCTTTTACGGGATTTGGTTTTGCTTCACTAAGAGGAAGAAAGCAAAACCAGAAAAAAACTTTCCTATTCATCATTTCATAATTTCTTGCTTTCTCAAAGAAAATTTCAAATGTATGCACATGAGTACACGCTAACCAACATACATATACAACAATGGCACATTTCTGGACTTTATTTTGTTTTTTATTTTCTCTTTTTCAATCAAACAATTTCTTAGTATAATCTTGATTCTCTGTGGCAAATAGGTAGCAAAATCTGACTAGCTCTGTGTATCTGAAAAACTCATCAAATCTATACCTTGCCAGTGGAAGCCAGTCAGTGAATCATGTGTAAGGCAAAAGCTTCTCTGCTCCAGACTTCCAGCCAGGCCACAAAAAATCAACTCCAGATTTTTCTGTCCTGTTCTCTCCATAATATGAAAAGGTGAATGGGAAATAATGAAACAAATGCCAATTTCCCCCGAGCTGTATTAGCTTGGTTTAAATCTGAATCCAAAATTTGTACTAGAGCTAGCTTCTGGGGTAATGCAAATCCAAATAGCTCTAATGAGTTCAGTTTATGATCAGGGCTTCAGTTACTTTATCTGAAGAAGCCAGCTTGTCTTTACCAATTAGATGTTACAAATACCTTGACATGCTTTGTTCATTAAAGCAAAATAAGAAGTTCAATATGTATCGGTTAATGACTTTCGGATCTGTTCAAAAGCTTGTCTTACAAATGCTTCAAGGTCGGTAGGAGGTTCCTCCACGCAATGAAATTCCTTAAGCTTGAACTCTGTGAAGTAATAAGCAAGAAGAGTAATAAACAGATTACCTAAACTAGCAAAACGGGGTCAGGCTTTGAATCCATCCTTCTCTATCAGACCAGGAGTGATTTGGCAGGCGCTGGAAGTATCAGCAAATGGTTCCCCTTTGTCATCCTCTGCTGATGCTTTGCCACATCAGACCTGCAGAGCAGCAGGCTTGTAAACAAACATGTTTACATTGCCACCTTGCAAAACAAAATGCTACTGGCTTCAGTTTAGATGCCATTAAATCTTCAGCTGGTGACTGCTGTATGACATTTTTGATTTTGCATGCATAACATACTGTAAGTCAATGACAATGTCTTCTCTCCGTATCATCCCTGAGCAAAATAGCTCTCTTAGCCATGTGAGTGTTGATGACACAAGTTTCAGATCAATCACTGGAAAGAGATAACAGGAAAGTCTTGGATCATTACAGGACATGAATCTTTAAAAGTAATTATAGGTGGCAACAAACAATATGACAATTGAGTCCCTCCAGCCTGTGTTTCACCATAGAAAAGAACTAAGTGTGATATTTCCCCGTAGGAATGTGCTGATGAGTGCCAGATCCTGCTGCTTTTTGCAGTAAAGTCATATTGTGCATGCTAAAAAGGAGAAATGTTCTTAGTACAAGTTTCTTGTTCACATAGCAGATCTAATTGGAATCTAAAGAAGCTGGCAAAGCAATTGGATACTAATTTTCTCCTTTTTGTGTAATTAAAAAAAAGAAATATTCTTCTCTGTGTGCTATACTACTAAATTGTCATATTTAGTGCATTGTACACCCATAGTGTATTTTATATACTATTTTTTAACAGGGAAATAATATGTATCTATTTGAAGAAATAAATTCTTGTTTGCGTCAGCTGGAGCTGAATATAGACAGATGAAGCAATAAGGAAAGACACCAGGATTTAGCCTTTTCATTGGAAAATATAGAAAGATAGCACTGAATCAAAATGACTTCAGATTTTAAACTTGGAAATTGTTCTACTTTGATTTGATCACTTCAATTTGATTGAAATGCTGTAGCATCTAGTTTGCTTGTGCATCTCACCAGAAACCACTTATAAATTCTGATTTAAAAATGGAGATATCCTAGTGTGCCTCAACATAGGTAGAAGTTATGGCTCTTGTCATATGTTCTGCATTCTTCTCTCATAAAAACCAATTTCAAGCAGAAGCACCTTAGCGTAATGGATTTGCTAGAAGAGATCCCTTGCTCCAACATCTCTGTAATGGGTTTAAAGTGTAGATGCTCAAATGTAGAAATAAGAAACCAACAGCTAATGCTAATTTTCAAAATCACAGGGGCTAGCAGGGGATAGGGAATCTACAGAAATACATAGGAAGTTTGTACAGAAAAGAGAAACGCAATATTGCAATGGGAGTATTTACCTTAGCCATGAGACCTACTGTCAAGGGGCAGTGCCTACAACAGTCTCCAAGCCAGAAGTTTTAGCAGAGGCCAGGACCACCCTAACGAGCGTTATCTTCACTTGGAGTGTGGGTGCACATGTCTTGGAACTGAAACTGCAGCAGCTGCACTAGCATCTAATAGCTCAGCTACCATTTTTGCAACAAGGAGGACTTTGCTGCACTCCGTTATATTAATTTCAGCTTAGTTTGCTCAGTGGTTGAAGTGATTTTGGATTTCAGTCTTCCTTAGCCTGGAGGTATCCATGAAAGTTTAGTCTCTCCTTGGTTCAAGGCATTTGGGAGAGAGACACCTGGAACTGTTGGGACAGATCACTGCCTGTTTTGTTTGCAGATCTGTTGTAACTGCTTTCTGAGAAGTATTACCTTAACTCTTTGTGCATATGTCTATTTATAATTTTAACCTCACAATATTTCCTTAGATCCCTGATAAGAATGTCATATGAGACTGAGAAAAAGAAACTTCATTAAGGTCCATGTTTTTTAAATACATTACCTGCTACTTTTTCACTAACAAGAATATTCCCGACAAACAAAGGAATTAGACTGGTATGATATGATCCACTTTTGATAGAACCATTAGTACAAAGGGGTTTATTTTATTATCTTCCAGGTACTTACAAACAGATTATGTAACATTCTGTTCCAAAATCTTTCCAAATCTTCCAGATTCTATCAAAGATAGCGTGACTGGTTTGTAACTCTTTTCCCTGAAAAAGTTATTCAGTTGCCCTTAATCAATGTTGTGAGATCTCCTCTGCCCTCCACGGTCTCTCAGACTAGTTGCTGAAGATTCATTCAGCAAGTTCCCCAGATAGTTTAAGGTTATTTTTTCTAAGACCTTAATAAGATGCATGACTGCAAGTTAACTAAAATTGTCTTGAATTTTTACTGTCTTCTGGCCTCTCTTCTTATCCACTTCCTGTAAATATATGATGGACGAACAACCGCCTAAGTTAGTCTTAGTTACTGTTAGTTAATTAATAATCTCCTCCTCTCTTCCTTTAGCTGAAGAGTACTTTAGCTTAAGAATAACTTTCTGTACTTCAAGCAGTCTGCACCTAATTGCATCCCACTTCTCATGTAGCATGCCCAGCATCTGGAGCAGCCTTGCTTCCATCTCTGCTTCATCAACTCTTTCCTTTTATTTATTTTCTTTTTCCCATCTTCCTGGGAACCAGTTTATCACTTCTCTCATTAATCTTTGCTTTATTTACCTCTTTCTTTTATTATGGTGCTTTCAAGCAGTCTTATTTAACATTGCAAAACACAATGGATTTTTTTTTTTCATCATGATGGATAACAGGATAAAGTTGTACTGCCTGATTAACACTGTCACTGGGAATCTGGTGATGTGTCTCCCTCCTACTCACATGAAGCTTAATGTTAAACATAGAACATATTAAACAGATTTCACTGAAGGGGCATCTTAGCTGAATTAGTAAAGCTACCAATCTTCCCACATGAGACAACCACAATGGGAGAAAGAGCAGAGCCTGGGGAGCCCTGTTCCCCAGAGAGAAGAGATGGGGGAAAACTGTTACTCTGCCTAAAAAAAGATATATTTCTGTGAGAAAAGACAGAAAAAATAACCATACTTGAGTTGCAGGGAAAGGTATGCAGAACGTACTGGGAATTGGGGGAAATCACGTACAGCTATAAAATATCCAAAGCCAGGAGATTGGCTGAACTTGCCTCCTAAAGAAAGCTCTGTAAGATAGGCATAAGCGGGAACTAATGATTTGTTTACAATGGAGCGTATGCTGGCATGGGCTGTTTGAGGAAGGAAATTCCTGAACAAAACATAAAGAGATGATGCCCACACAATGCAAATTGGCCTTGCTCTATAGAGAGAAGGGAATCTATAGAGAAAAACACAGCAAAGTCGTTAAGTGAAATCCACCACGGCAACAGGTGCCACAAGCACAATACACACAGCGTCCCTTACATCATTCCCTTTTTATATGCTTTATGGACACAGAAATCAAGGTGTTCTCTTAGCTTTGTCTAAATAAACATGGTTTCTTCCTCATGTTTTAAGAGCCAATTTAGTGCCAGTCAGAAACCAGAATATAGTTTCCTGGAAATTTCTCAGGTGTATATTTGCATGTGCGTTTTTCCCATTTTCGGTGTTTCTTTACTTCCCTCTGGACTTGGATCATTGTCCCACAGTGAATCTGATTTAAAGCATCTACCTAGTTTAGATTAATTATGCTTCAGTTATCAATGCCAAACTTTTAATTTAAATTAGAAAAATAAAGTATCTAGAGGAGAAGCTCTGCATCAGGCTGGACACAGGCAAAATTGCTAAAAGGCAGCTAGAAGTCTTTAGGAAATATCTCTGGGCCTAAATTAATCGATGGTGCTCATTCCCAGTGAATTCATACCATCAGGAGTTTGATAAGGGGCCATTTTTTAAGGAAGTCCATAATGAAGTGCTTCAGCAAGTTACTAATATGGAAATTGGAGCGTGCTGCCTTAGCTTGCATGGGCTGACATTTGGTGACACAGTATCTGCAGGAAAATGCACAGGTTTCAGGTCAGGGGAGGAAAGTCTCTGAATGTAGAATGGTCTCTAGGCATTGACCTCATCCCGAATAAATGCTGTTGTTTAACATTAGCATGAAAGAGCATTAGAGGGATTCATGGTGCTCTCAGCACGCTGAGAAAGACAAAGACTGTTCCCTTAATAAAGTAATGTAGAATAATTTTTTAGGTGCTGGGCAAGCTCACTGTGGAGCTGAATTTAGTACTAAATTACATTGTCACAAAGGGCATTATGTGTCAAGATAACAATAAGTGCCAGGCTACTATAGAGCTGAATAAAAAACTTGTAATGAATAATTTGCAAACTCCATTTCTTTCTGGCTTACTGGAAAATCTCATAGCCTGACATACTCCTCAAACAGGTATTATTAATTTCCTCATTCTGTTAATCCAGTAATATTGTCCAATACCTTTGGTGGGAATCTAATACCACCCCTGGCAAAACAGTCCTATTTTTGCTCCCTGACTAGACTAAGGGGATTTTCATGCAAAGTCTGTGTGAAAACTTATGTTTGCCAGACTAATGTCTATTTTCTGTGAGATCTTTCTGTAACTTTAGTAAAATATTTTAAGAAGTTTTTTGCTATAAACCCTTTACCGAACAACAAAAAATCAAGCCAGCCAGCTAACCAACAGAAGAAAACCCCACAGCCTTGTAATAGTAATAAACTATGGTTGAATGACATTAATTTAAAACATTAAATATAGACCATAGAATATAGGATTTCCTCATTGGTACACCTGTATATTTTACTGAAGTGCAACTCAAACACACCAAGTCATGTTGCATATTCTACAAGGATTGTCTGTATTTCTGCCTATTACAGAGATGGCAAAACTAGTTTGCCTACACTGACAGTGCTCCTTTTCCTATCTCCCATGGTGTTAAAAAGCTGTTCTGATGTAATTTTTCCAGGCAGTATTTACAGCACAGGTATACAGCAATAGAAACAAAGACAGGAGTCAGAAGACAAAAAGGGAGAGGAGAGAGAAAGAAGATACAGGGATGGAAAACACTATGTGCAGACCAAGTAACTAAATCAGGCTTCATTTGCTTCTGAATATTGGAACTCAAGCAGAAGGCAAACCTCACTTTCATCACTTTGTACATTGATAGCTTTTGAAATATACAGGAATATGTTTCCTATATATGTGGGGATGTCCACTCGGAGTACTCTAGAATTCTTGCCACTTCCCTACTTTAGACTGCCTTTGAAATCTTAAGCTAAGTTTCTGCCTGGAATTAGTGCATTTTAAATTTTGTTTTTCATGTGCCATTTGCTATCTGACCTTTCCCTAACTGAGATTACATCTACGTCTGTGATAGGTGTCTGGTGTAGTCTATGAGAACACCGTTATGTACAAGTGTGCTCACTGTGCTGCAGCTGTTATTAACATTGAGTGAGAAACAAGTTATTTTTGTTCCCAGCAGTCATAATAGTTTAGAATTACGTATTTGAGTTCAATATAGCCTTGCTTAAATGATAATGGCCTTCAATTTCCACACAATATGGAGACAGACAAAATGTGGAAAGATGAGCAGAAGTTGGTTTGAGATCAGGTCCATTTCTTTTTACCAGATGGATTGTTCTTGGAAGATAAAAAAAGATGAAGGTGGACATGTTCTTATACACAACTGTGTTGGTGGCTATTCAGTAGCCAGGATGTAACGGCCAATTTGAAATAGATCCTGCAAAGCTGACCATTTGCCTCTGGCCAAAGAAATTAAATAGGAAGAAGGATGGTTTAAAACCAATCTGATTCTGCTCCTGAAATACAAGTAATTTATCCTAAAACTCAGAAAGATACTTTACCAAAACTCTGTACCAAATCTCTTCAGTCACAATATCCTTTTTTACTTGCTCTCACAGTTAGATATATGTCACCTCAGGGTATACTGTAAAATAACGAGTTAGCCTGAGAAGAACGGTTTCCAAGAAAATACAGCAAGTTGATGATGGACAGATAATCAAGCCTCTATTGGCAGCAGCCCCCTGAGGTGCTCTGAGATCTAATTGTCCTAAGGGCTAAGGTCTAAGAAAAACTTTCTAACCTCTATGAGAAGTTTCCCTCTCCTTAGACGACATTTTACAAAACACTTCTTTGGAGTGTTATACCAAAGCCTGTAAGGCCACACTGGCCATAGATCTGCAATCTCAAGCCCATTTATGATTGTTTTTGAGAGCGGTCTCCTGCACTTCACTAAGTTAGGGTCTTCCTTTCACTAAGTTTAGGGATTTCCTTTCCTTCTTTGCTGGTTCCCCATGAAATGTAAGGTAGAGAATTCATTAACATAACCAGTTCCCTGCAGTTTGTCTCTAAAGCTCAGTGAATGTTTTATTTTACCATAAAACCAACATCAACAGAAGATCATAAATGGCATAATACAAAATGCAGAAATAAATAGACAATGAAATAGCACTTCTAATCACCTTCCCCAAACTCTGGCTCAGTCTGCAGTGTTCATCCTTTAATTTGCTTCCTTGCTATCAAAGTGAATCTTCTCATTGCCATGTTCCTGGGTACTCTTTTGTAGAATTATGTTGCTCAAAACCATCCCCCCTTCCACCCCAAAAAAGGCCAAATAAGCAAGGACAGCTGGTCGCACAGCTGACTGGAGTGATATCAGAGAAGAGTTCACTGTCCATTTCATTTTCCAGGAATTTGCAAACATTGTAACCAGGAACAGAAGCACTAGAGAAATGTTGTATCTGGAGACAAAATGAGTCTGAAGCTCTAAAACACGATGAAAAAAAGTATTACTCAAAGTTGAAAATGTTTCTGGTTAAGTTGTTGAGGAAACACGAGTTCATTTAAATTGATCACCAAGTTCCAAAAACTGCTATTATGGTCTCTTTGGAAGAAAAACTTCTATCGTGTGTCTTTGGAAGGGAGAGAAGGATAGGAAAAAAAATAGTAATTTTGGAAAAGTAAATTAGTCCTAATGCAATAGTTTGCTAACAACATTGACTTTACAAACACAATCAACGTTTCTTACCCACCCAACAACCTGAGTCTCTCAGTCATTGAGGTCAGGGCTTGATGCCTATTATTTGTATTCTCACTTCAATTCCCTTGGGTCTTAAATATAGTCCTGTTTGATTAAAGATGTGACACATAGAAGCTGCACCTAAATTCGGGAGAAAAATATTCTGCTTTGACATCTGATTAGAAATAAGGGATGGAGACAGAGGCACAAAATATATTAATGATAAAAGGCATTTCACAGCACAAGATCATCTTGTTCCACCGCCTCTGGGTGCAAGCCATGTCCTAGGACATTGTCTGCATACCCACTCCAGTGCTAGGCATGAATTAGTCAGCCCTGGGTGTGTTAGTTTAGGTGGTTGAGCGTATTGGTTTGGGATTAGCATTGGGTAAGAGTAGGTTTGTACATTGGGACTTGCAAAACAGATGGTCAAACATAGGATTAAAAATAATTGGTCACTGTAAGAAGCAGAAACTCCACAAAAAAATTTCAAAGATAAAGTCAGTGTAGCATTGAATTATTCTGTAAAATGAATCTGAAAGTCCCAGCAGATTGATAGGAAAAGGCAGTCTCAGCTTAAGTTTTTAGAATTATTTGAACATATTTCATTTCTTTTTTTCTCTTTATGTCAATGTCTGTTTTCTGAAAATAGATATGAAGTCATTATAAGACAAAGAATGATATAACCCCTTTTGTTTTGAATATTTGCCTAAATGAAATTTCAGCTACATAGTGACATCTAAGGAATATACTTTCAAATAAAGAATAACTGAATTTAAATAAAGGCAATTTTGACTACTTCAGAATTTAAATTCCTGTTGTAAATGCCATGCCCAACACCTGTTTGGATGGAGCATGTAATGACACACAGAATAGAAACATGAGTAACTCCTGGGATTCATGCCTGTTAGTGGGATTAAATCCTTTTGGTTTCTGTTGAGCAGTTGCAATTTCCTAATTCTATTAAGATCTAGCATAATCTCCAAATGTGAAAATCAGTGCCAATAGGAACATCATTTAGTTTCAGTTTAGGAAGTTCTGTTGGATTTTTAAAAATGCTATGACTCTAGTTAGTATTTATAATGAGCTGTGCTCCTGCTCATGCGCGTGGGATTGTTTTAGAATATCCTTGTGCTGTGTTTGGTTACGGACAGAGCACTGTAGCTCATCCTTTGTTTCTAACAGCTCCCTGGATATGCCCTATTTTGTTTTACTTAATTGAGAGGTGGGTAATTTATAGCCTCTGGATCATCTGTGGTGTGCAATTCTGTTTCATAAAGCCTGTGGCAGATGATAATTTTATTCTGGATAACACCAAGATGCATATTAATGTAAGGTCTACCAAAGATATTTGAGAGGCCCATCTGGATGAGGAAAAATGTTCTCATCCTAATCCAATGTAGCGTTCAAAGGGGTAATAATGGTAGGAAAATACAAATTTTGTTTTGTGCATCACTGTCTTTAGACATGGACAAGGAATTTCCAAGTATGATCTCCACGGTAATTTCAACCAGCTTTTTTTCTGCTATGGGACTAGAAATCTGCCATCAAAGGGGACTTTTGAGATGTCCTTGAAGCTATTAGCTGGTACTATAATGATGAATTATAATGACTCTGGTGGTTGTCAGGTTTTGTTGCCATAGCTATGTCTCTGGGAATGTTCCTCCTGTGGACTAGATCTGCTGTCACTGGTATCTGGTAAGGGAGCAATGTATTTAGCATAAATGCCAATCTCTCTTCAAATCGTCATGGCACATGGGCTGATACAAAAAGTGGCCAAAGAGTCTATTGTAAGATTTGCCCCTGATGGGGTGAAAGGATAAAGAAATGCCAGTTAGTTCCTGAAGGCAATACTGGGAGAGCAAGGCCACAAATACTCACATTTATCTCGTTGAAAAACATACAAAAGAACAGTCAAATCCCCGTAGCACCACAAGGAACAGCCAAATGCTGTGACGCTTCACCCTTGTTTCACATACTCCCAGACCAGTCTGTGGTCAGAGCGATATTAGCTGTTCACTAAATCACTTGTCTCAGTTTTTGTCTTTTTTCTTTCCTCTGTCCCCACACACCTCCCTCCTATCAAATCTGCACAGGGGAATCTGTGTCTTCTGTGCAGGCTCCTGCGTGGCTATCAGGTCACAGCAGAGCAGTAGGAAAGAGCTCTCAGGGCTGACACACAGAATCTTTCCCCACAATGACGCTGAGAGAAGGTATTTTTGCAGTAAGTGTTGTGATAAGGACTGGAAGCCATCAGCTCAGTCCTCACTGCTCAGAGAAGGAATGGCTATTCTTTTTTTTTTTTTTTTCCCCAGCAATTTCTAATTGCAGCAGCAGGTACAGCTTCAACAGATGGTTTAGCTTATAGAAAATCTCTGAAGAAATTAAAACATTTCAGGTTGTTGAAAGAGGTTACTGTCACTAGCAGAAGAGCATTAACAGACTTAAGTTTCTTTTCCTAGCAACAGTCAAAACATTTGCTTTGTCTATTACCACTCTTCTGGAATCTCTTCTTAATTTCCTGGCTTCATCCATTTTCCTGACCTGAAACTCTTGGAAAGACTGGCACCTCCCTTTCCCACACTACTCTTGTTTTTTCCACAGTGGTGCTGCATTCTCTATTTGTGGGTTGCAAAGCAGAGTGCTGTTAACTTTAACTGTGGTCAGGGTTTGAAAACAGGCAGTTTGGTACATTGGAAATCAGTTTCAAACTTCATTTCATTAGCAGCATGCTTGGACTGCAAGTTATAAATAATTCCTACAATTCTAAACATCAAGAATGCTATGAATTATGAGTTTTTCATCAGAATAACATGTAGGATCAATAGAAACAGAAGGTGTCTAGATAAGCACATTTCGTAGTTACTGCTCAGATCTGCATAAATCAATTTACTAGCACACTTCAGGAAAAAAGTTCATTTTTTTAAAGATGTATTAAAATAATGGTATCTTGATGGAAGGTTACATCCTATCTCCCTTTTAATAATACCTCTTAAGAAAATTTAATTTCAACTTCAAAAGGAGCTACATTAAATATCAATCCTGTATAACAGGATCTGACACATTTATGTTTCATTATTTTATTTTACTCCCTCCCCCAAAGGAAATGAATCAATCATTTTGTTACTCTTCAGTTCATCTTACTCTTTCTTGTGCAAAGACATCTCCTTGAAATAATCAGGCTTCTTTGACAATCAGTTAATAAACAGACACTTAAATATTCTTTTCTTGCAGCCTAATAGGCAGGCAATGAGGTTGAAAGACATTGCATAGTGCACATCGTACTTGTTCTTTTTCTCAGAATAATCTAATAAGCCCTCAAGCTCTCTAGTACTTTAAACAAGATTTATTTCAACTGTCTAATCCATCAGTTAAAAGCTAGATATGAAATTTCAGCAATTTAAATGCAAAGTTTCTTGTATTGATATGTTTAATCATTCTTTCAAAGTGTAAGGTCCATTTGATTGTATTCAAAATGGGGAAACATCACTGTATCACTCCACATGAAAGTGGCCATGAATGAGCCTAGTTTTTCCAAGGAATTTTAATTTGTAGAAAGTTATTTTCGTTAGTCTGTTGTGTTAGGAGGTGGTAGTGTAAGACTAGAAAGGAATAAATAGTGCATATTTATTTAAGAAGTGGAAATTTATGATGCAGGCCCATTTGTTAGTTCTTTGTAGCCTTCAAATGTTTAAAACACTTTGGTAGAAAGTGTAATTCAAAATGTCAAAAAGTAGCTGAAAAATGGAATCAAGTAAAATATGAGTTTCCCAAAGGTAGAACACACAAGACTAACTCAATATCTGTATTTGATAAGGGAATGTCTTTTCTAGGAAAGACAGGTATTCTTGTCATAAAAAAAAAAAATAAAAAAATATTTTTTAGGTTCCAAACAGGAAAGAAAAAAGCAGAGAAGATTGGAAAAGGAGTATTACAATGGAGGAATAAGAAATTAAAAGATAACAAGTGTATTGAAAGGATGTATATGAAGCTTGAAAAAGGTAACTAACAGAGTTCATAAAGGGCATATTTTGGAACTGATTATACCTAATGTTTTCAATAATGATCTTATACTAACACACTCCCACTTCTTAGGCCAATATGCTGGTGAAATGAAGATGGAAAGTATTGTTAACAAAGATGGTTAGGCTATCCTACAGAAAGAATCTGAGGACTGGATTCTTAATGTTGGGATGGAATCAAGAATAGGAAATGTATTAAAAATACATATAAAATGTATGTGTTTAGAAACTAAGAATGAGGGGGAAAAAAATCAACTTTGTCAGCTGGAAACAACACAAGAAGGATGTGAATACAGTCAAGAGTCAAGTATGACTGTTAGCCAAAGTGAAGCTGCACATAAAGTCAAACACACTCTTAGGAAGCATCAAGCTAAATATCAATGCTGTTATATAGAGACTGCTATCTAGACCAGGATATGAGAGTAGTTCACAAAGTTCTCCTTTCTTGCATATGTAATATAAAAAAAAAAAAAAAAAAGGATGGTTTTTTTTCTTCCTTCTTTCATTCTGGACTCAATAAGTGAAACGAGCTGTTTCACTGAGGCTCCTTCACAGCTGAATTCACAACTGCAGACTCCATGTAGTGAAAGGATTGAGTGATGTTTTTTGGTGTTGAACCACACTTTCCCTCCTTATAAAATATACTTCAAAGTGAGAAAATCTCAGACGAGGAGGAAAGGAAGGTCTTAGCTGCCATATTTCGTCCTCTGTTAATAGTGCCCTTTTGATCTTTGGTTTCGGCTTGGCAAACTGTTCAAGCGATCCTTTTAAGTGTGCTAAGCATTTCTCAGGATCAAGAAAGGATCAAGATCATACAATAAATGTCAGGCAAAATCTCTTCATATAGTAAGAACATATATTAGATATATTAGACAACACTTAATTTTTCACGATCTTTCTCTTTTTTTTTTGTCTTTGTCTGTGTGCCTGTCTTGCATGTTAGCTCTTAGAGTAGGGAAATGGAAATCTTCCCAGAGGTATCTGAGTATGGTTTATGACTAATATTTACAGGTACGTATAAACTAGGATTAAGAGTAATAGTTCACACTATTCTTCAACTCATGCCTCTTGGCAACATATTGTCTTGAATCTCTCTGGCATCACTTATGACATTAAGAAAAAATTAAGTTAAAATTGAGGTTGTCAGGAAAAGCAATGTGGTTCTGCCTATAGGGTTATTTGTTCAGTATTATTACACCAATGAAGGTTGGCAATCAATTAAATTAGACCTATTTCTAGCCACCAATTTGAAGTGTAGTTTACGAGTTGCAAGGCTCCAGTTCAGCTATGAGCTGTATGGTTGTTTTTTTTAAAGTCTTGATCAAACTAGAGATCAATCAAGCTAGAGACAGGAATAATTAAAACTTGTAGTTAAGTTACCTAGAATCATGCATAATGAGGTTGCTCCAAATCTTAAAATATTATCTTTGAATGATCATTCAGAAATGTTCTTATCATTCCAGTAACAGCCTTTTCTCCCTTACCCCTTTAGAAAGAGTTTTTTTAAAAAATTGTCTCTTTAGAATTGCACACTCCTTTCAAATAAGAAAACAACCTGTGTATATACGTGTCCTCTGTGGGTGTATCTTGGCACTATCAGCCTATCCGCTGGTAGTGTCCCCTTAACGTATGTTCACCTCAAGTTTCACCTTTGTGACTTTTGTATATGGGTGCTTTAGCGAGGTTAATTCTTTTGAAGGCCCTCTTGCAGGAGGACTACTTAAAGGATGGATCTGGTTGGGACAAAGTGTGTCTGCAAGTCTTGGGGAGGCTTCAACGTGCTTCGGCTGTAAGACTCTTTTGGCTGTTATTGCTCCCTGCTGCAACTCTTCTGAGCAAGCTGGATGAGAATGACATGGTGCTTTGTGTCCTATCTTTGAAAGAGATGATTCAACCCCTGTGCACAGGAAGCATTTGGAGACAGAGGACTCGGACTCAGGGCTAAATCAAGAATACTCCAATTTGACAGTGTGTAAATGTAACTGAAGGATCATGTCCAGAGGCACCAGATACTTTGATGCCTTTAAAACAGTGGTATAAAGTCTCTAAATACATCCGACCGTCCCACTCACCTAAGATCATAGGATCAAGTTTGGAGAGGTAGTGATTGTCTCACAAATTCACACTATTGCTCAGAACGCACAACTGTTCTTCCTCTTCTGAGTCTCTTTTTCTACAGAAATCATATTATTGGGGACTGAGTTTTATTTTTCTCTCTTTTTTTTTTTTTTTTGTTTTATTTGTAGAGAGCAGAAATGTACCTCTGTTTTATTCAGATTTAAGACTGTAGAAAGGCCATTAATTTCCCTGTGGACTGTTGCTCAGTGGTACAACAGTGAACCTGATTTTCAAAAGCTTCATCACTAGTATTGACTGCCTGCAAATACTACTCAAAATCAGTGCTCTTTCTTGTCATCTATATCATAAAAAAGGCACAACAGAGAGAATTGTAACCGTTCTCTGCAGGTGTGGAAATAACGAAACTAGGTACTACCCTTCCTAAAAGGGACATTTTCCCCATGGATTCAGCTCCCATCATGTTTGTCAATGGGCAGTATGTGATAATGACATGTCCTGTGGAAACTATAAAGTCAGAGCAATTACAGAACAAGGAATTTAATCTCACTTCATGTCAGGCTTTGCTGGTGGTTTTTTTTAGGGGAGGAGAGCTTTTTCTATTTTTATTTGAGCTCTGCAGAATGCATGATTTGTTATTTGACTTGCATTCAGAGCAAATCAACAAACATCATGATGGCTTCACAAGGGGAGGAAATTGGTGGACATTCTAGTGTGCATTCATGAAACATTGCTTCTCTCCTGTCACCTAATATTTTCCTCATTCCACATGGAAAATGACATTCTCAAATAAATCCTCCTGATGACTTCCATGAAAATCACTCAAAATAAGGGGAAGGGGGAAAATTTACTTGCAACACAGCTAGACAGGAATAAATTTGGTTGAGTTGTTGGCACCAGTGTATTTTGAAAATATTCTTGCTGAGCAGATCTCAGCCTCGTGAAGACTTGAGAGCTGGAAGAAAAAAAAAAAAAGAATTTTGACTCTTAGACATTCTGATACCAGAAATTTGGGGTAGGAGGAAAGAGATGGAGAAAGGAGAGATTAGGGAAAATTAAAGTTGAATAAGAAAACTAATAAGGTGGTAAATGAAGCACTCAGCATTAATGTACTGAACCCCAGAATCCTTAACCAGGAGAGAAATTCTACAAGCCAGTCAGTAAATTTGTTCTCTGAAACCCTGTTTATGTCAGGCAAGCCCATCCATTTTTCATCAGCTACTGCAGGCATCTATTTGTCCAGAATGATTTAGTCTTTCTGAAAGACATGTCGAGGCAGGGGTCTCAGATTGTAACTATTGCCACACCAGGATGTGCCAGAATACGAAACTCTACAGCTGATGCTGATTTAGTGTAGTGTCTACTATGGTGGCTTGAACAAAAAAATAAACACGTGGATCTTTGATCCAGGGCACAAAACTGACAGCCAGGAAAGGCTATTTAGCTACTGTGTGGGATGGCTATCCACAAAGGGATAGGGAGGCAGGCCGGATAAGTATAGAATCATAGAATTATTCAGTTTGGAAAAGACCTATGGTGAGGTCTTGATTAGAACTGCAGCCCATCTAGTATCAGCTCCCTGGGGACAGAGGGTACTTTAGGGAGCTACCTCTCTGAATCATTTTATGTTTTATTGACTCAGGAACCAGGAGAAAAGCATCATTCCTTACCCATCTCTGCTGATGTGGATGACGTTAAACCTTGTGGTCCTTCAGCTTGCTGGTTTCTCAAGTATCAAGCAGAGTCTCCAGCAGTGTTCAATAAGTAACTTTGATTGCAATTGTGAGAGCATCTGGAGAACGTGGATTGCCTGATTACCTGCATCCTAGGTTTGTATGGGACTGAGTTCATCCACAGTTTTATAAGGATGAACCTCATGAAAGGGGCACTCAGGCAGTCACTCAGGCCTGGGATTGAGGCCAGGTACATCTATCCTGCATGCTCAGCCCACGTCTGAGACAGAATTTGTGCTGACTGATCCCCCTTTCATGCAGTTGCTCTTCCCTTAAGTAGGGTCATGACACTGTTGTGATCTCTGTAGTCAGAGAATCACTCATCTGTTCTGTTCAGTCATGGGTCTTCCTGGGAATGAATAGGTTATGGAGACCAGAGCCCTGACAGAGCAACTAAAATTTCTTTTAAGGTTAACATTGCTTTTAGCAGGTTATTCACTTCTTTCAGAGAAAACTTTAGACCTTTCCACTTCCCAGAATAAGAATGCATTCTTGTGTCCTTACTGGGTGAAACGGTGCACGTTTCCTGGCTCCTGAGGATCAAGACCAGAGATGAGAAGCTTGCCACAGCTCAACCCATGGTCCTCTCCGCCTGAGCATCATCCACTAACAAATACAAGCATTTGCTACTGACTGGGCTTTCAGATAGGCATTAAGTCTGAGAAGGGTAAATTTACGCTTCTCACCTGACTTCTGCAGTAAGAATTCTTCTTCATGGTGCAGAAATTCTTTCTGGTGTTGCAAAAAGCTGCTGTCTGGGGTCAGCCAAATCACAGTCAGTTCCTCAGACTTGATTCTGACATGAGGATTCTGCGAGAACTCCTTTTAGCCTTAAGAGCATCAGTGTATCTGGTTCTAGGCAACATTTTACCCTGAGCATGAGACTGTAATCGTAAGACGTATGCAGTACCTATTAGCAGTGGCAATGAGTCCTTTTGAAATCACAGGAATATTCCTGCAAATAAAAGTAAAAATGCTTATATTTTTTGTGTAAGCTGTTAAGATCCCAACGATTTTCTATGACTAGACTAATTTTAATTTTTGTTAGCAGTTCAGGTGGATACATACCTTCTTGGCTATTACAGTTCTACAACTTTTTCAAATCGACACATGTTTATATTGTACCTAAGCACACATGCAAAATACGAAAATTTAGAGTACACATCCAATCTATTTTCTCTTGAAAATTCTAAGTTGCCGTCTTTGCACCAAGATAGGACTGCCACTAGGGGACAAGTCTGCAAGGAAAATGTGTTCAAATGAAGCACAAGTCTTTTTCCATCAGCAGTCTTCAATCCAGACATGAATTCTACCTGCCCCTTAATTTCATTAATTCGTCTATTTATTTATTTATTTATGTTGCCCTTCAGGTATTGAGGAAGGATTGCCAAAATCTTTGTTAATCATTGGAATGTGAGGAACTAATGTTATGAATCTGTTTCCTGGGTTCAGAAGAGATACCATACGCCTGAAATAATGATGTGTTATAGAGTCCATTTCCCTGGATTGAAATATGGTGTATAACCACTGAAGTAGATCAATAAAAACATAGTGGTTTTGAAGAAATATGTCTTTTTAACAAAACAGGTTATTGCTTTTTCAATAAATCAACTTTTAGCTAAAATTTTCTGTTTTCAATCAAAACCCTCATAACAATTCCTCTTCTTCCCTTCATCCTCAAACCAGTCTGTATGTGAAAGAAAATGTGTTCAGAAATTATTAATAATGAAAACTATCATTGGATATAATTTTAATGATGAAAAATCACGATTCCTCAAGTAGTTCTAAGGAATATCCCTTCTGCATCAATATTCATGCTAGTGATGTAGGTAGTAAGGAGAAAGCAGTCAAAGTATAACCTGAATTTAAACAGTTATTGACCTGAATTTGCAAATGAGGCACCATATTTTTCAGCTACAAATTTATGATTTACATAAAAATGTAATTCAATTTTTTGTATTTTAAATATATAAGTGAAAATTCTGTATCTAGAGGTTACAAGGCAATGCTTGTATAATAAATGAGGGGAATTTTTTTTCCCATTTAAAAAGAATATTAAAGAAGAATGTTGATAAAGTCAAACTGAACTGCTTAGTCTGAGTTGCGAGATCAGTCTAATACACTGTTTTTTAATCGTATGTCCAAGAGAGTTTGGAAATAAAGGTAAATGTGCAGTGTCCTTGATAAGACACATTACACCTGTAATACACCCAGGAAACCTCCTGAATTACTGCATCATCTGTTCTGCATTTTAATATTGACTAGTGCATTTCAGCTATGTTATGCTATGTCCTGAAGAAATTACAAAGTCATAAATTGTCTGTTATCTTTTTCAACAAACTGTGGCTCCACAAAATTCTAATTTTATAATATGATTATCAGAGGCAGAGGCGGGAGCTTGAAAGTCAGCTTTCCCTTGCTGGTGAGCTATCACTAGCAAAAATGAGCCAAAAGGCTCCTTTATCTCCTCTGTAGTCTAACAGGACAGCTCAGGGCCTGAGCTTTGGCAGCCTGATCCCCTGTGAAGATAAACACATTTCTGTTTACTCTGTTTTCTGTTGTCCATCACTGTAACGGAAATTATCAGGTTAAAAAAAAAAAATCAGACCGATACGGTTTTCATACATTCTTGGAGGGGGTGGAGAAGAGGATCACATCCCGTAGGTTTTGCACCTGTAAGGCTGAGTTCCCACAGAGGACTGGCAGAGAAAAAAGTCTACTATAGTTACTTTTTTTTTTTTCTATAGTAGGTGAAGAATAACTTACAAGTAAGATGAGTGGATTGGCATCATCCTAGTTTCTTGCAGTTGTTGTTTGTGTGAAAAAAAAAAAACAGACGTAAGAATATCAAGATGTGATTCATTATCTCAGCCAGGAAATCATTAACAAAAGTGCAAGAATCTAAACTCTGAATAGCATTTCTTAATACTAGCTTGCAATTGTTGCATCTGTTTTACTGATGGGAAATGGAGTTAATGAGAAATTTTTATTTCCTATTTCTATTTCTTCCTCTGAAAGAGTGATAATATGAAAACTCCTTACTGGCTAAAACATAAAATATAGATATCATTCTTTATTTCAGTGGACAAAATATGTCCATTACTTGTTCTAATGATGGTGATAGTAACAATTCTATAAAACACATGTTGATAGTTATAGAACAGTGTCTTTAGTTTATATGACATGATATGAATAAATAATAACCTGTCTTACCACTGTGACTCAGATATAGGGCTCAGCGTTCTGTGAATATAGTGCAGTAATGACTAAGGTAATTTCAGTACTGGCATGAGAAAAAGAACACAACATAGGAATAGCTGCATTAGGGCAGGCAAAGCCTAAGCCAGTCTTTTTCTTGGTTGCTAACAGCAAATGACAGTGGATGCTTTAGAAAATATTTATGATATAACCCTCTGGTTTCTGACAACACTGATCATAATTCTCAATTAAAGAATTTAAGAGGTACTGGTGAAACTATTTATTATTTAACTTCCATTTTAATCCATCGATACTTTGGCCATCTATAAAATACTATGTAAACAAGGTCTGTGATTTAGTTATGTGTTGTTGGGAAACGTTCTTCTGTTGTGAGTTTTGTAAGTTCTGACACCCGATAATAATACTGTATGTCCTCTGCTCTTAGACTGTGGAAAGCAGCAACTCATCATTTCTTTTTCACTGTCTTTACATAATACGTGATTTTTGAGAATTGAGTGCACACTCACAATCCTTGTCATCTGTCTTGGATGCTGACAATTTCCAGGCTCTTTACTGTCTCCTTGCATGGTTGTCATTCTAACATTCTGGATTAAGTTGTCAATCTGCTTTGTTCCCTTTTGAATATACCCCTTTCTGGGAATAGAATGAGAAGAGTTCCTCTTGGGAGTCAGGATGATGGTGTACCATAGATGCATGCAGTGGCTTAATAGGGTTTTCTATTTAGTTCTCTACAATTTTCTTAATAAATACTCTATTATTTTCATCACTGATCTGATGTTTTCAGGGAAGTGTCCACATGTACTCCTTAATCCTTTTGCTGAGTTCTGAACAATTTTGATTTCAACAAATCTATTTGGTTTCTCCTTTCATGACTCCTTTTCATACTCTTTATTTCACCCCCTACTAGAAGTTGGTTTTGTCACCTTAATTATTCTTCTTTCTGTACTCTGACTCAGATCTATGAAATACTTGGAAGCTAAAAGTCACAAAAACTACCATTAAACAACAAAACATAGAGATTTTTAAAGTGACAGAAATGAGGAGGTGGATATGATTAGCTGGGGGCAGACGTAAAGCACTCAGATTTGCTGTAGCCAAGACAATTTGTCAGAAGCTTCTTGCTGAGTCCATCACTATACATATACAGCTAGAATTAGTGTTCCCAGATGCATCATTTTCTGTTGGCTTTCACTGGCAGTTTTATCAATGTCTCATTCAGTATCATGAGATACTCTATAGTTGTGTAGTTGTAGTCTATTCTTCTGCTCTAGTTTTAGCTACCTTAGTTTTGTCTATCCAGATTTTTTGTCAGCAAACTTTGCCCAAAAATTATTCATTCACTTTTCCAGATCACTTATGAAATTGTTGAGTTTTGGAAGTCCTGGCACAGATTCAGATGTGAGTCCCATGGTAACTTCTGCACTCCCCTTCAAAAATTAGCATCATGTTTATTCATTTGAATCTTCTCTTGAGTAATACAATTCCCTCTCTTATTCTGTGAGAATGTAATAATTTTTAGAGGATTGAAAATCTTGATTTAAGCCACCAAGGATATAACCTTCAGGGTGCTTCCTGTAACCATAATTAAGAAAATGTATATGGGTAGACTCAATGGACTTGATGGACAGTGGACTCGATGATGCTTATGGGTCCCTTCTAACTCGAGATATTCTGTCATCCTAGATGTAATTAAATTAAAGGATTAATGTCCAACCCAGAATATGCTTTTAATATGAAGAGACTATCACCTAAAGAGGCATGCAAGGTAAAGGAATGAAGCATCACCAGTTCTTTTCTGTAGAAATGAAAATCAAGGAAGGGATTTATGTGAACTCATCATAGACAGGATTGATAGCTGAAGTCTAATCTCTCTGTTTATATGTTTCTCTCTCTACAGCATATCCTAAAAGTACATCCTCAGCTAGCTCAGGTATAGAGGACTCCATTATTAATATCTGGAGGCAGTATGTTATTTAGTGTGTAGTAGGTATATCTGTCCTCGAGACTCACTCTTAGGCAGTAGTAGAAACTAATGGATTTCAGTTTTGTTTGTTTGTTGTTGTTGTTTGTTTGTTTTTCACAGACTCTTCCTAAAAATACTGCAGGGATGCATCAGATGTATGGATTAGGTATATTTCTGGAGAAATTATAAGCATTTGTTTTTAGTGTCACCTTTCACGAATTGCCTGAAAATAACGGATCCTGGGCTGAAAGTTCTTCTAGTGAGGACCTGTGGGAAATATCATAGGTAATAGAGTGTGGTGGGTGGACCTTTGCTGAGCACCAGGTGTCCACCAAGTCACTCTATCACTCCCCGCTACCTCCCTCAGCATGACAAGAGGAGAAAGAATAAGATGGGAAGAGCCTGTGGGTTACTATAAAGGCAGTTTAATGGAAAAAAAGCAGAAAAGCAAGGCCGCACACGCAAAGCAAAGCAAAGCAAAATGAAGATTTATTCTCTACTTCCCATTAGCACGCAATGTCTGGCCTTTCCCGGGAAGCAGGGCCACAGTACACGTAGTGGTTGCTTGAAGGACAAGCATCTTAGACAGATGCCTGCCCCGCCCTCCTTTTCTCTCCATTTTATACTTGAGATGAAGTCATTCGGTGTGGAATATCTCTTTTGGGTCAGCTGTCCTGACTGTGTCCCCTCCTAAGATCTTGCCCACACCATCTTACCAGCGGGGGGGAGATGTTGGAAAGCCGGCCTCGGTGCTGTGCAAGCGCTGCTCGGCAGCAACCACAACACGGATGTCTTATTAACAACCTTCTACCTCCCAATACAAAGCGCAGCACTGTAAGAGCTGCTATGGGGAACATTAAGTCCATCTCAGCCAAACCCAATACATAGAGTATTACTTTCTCTTGGGTGATGATACCTTGAGACACCACACTTTACTATACTGCAGCACAGATCTCTATAATGTGTGCATAGAATCTGAATAAGGATCAATGGTGAAATACAAGAAGTTGAAAACAAAAAGCGATGTTTAACTCCCATAAAAGCTGCAGGGCTTCAATAGTGACAACTGTCAACATCCTTAATTTTATTTAATTTTTTATTTTTTTTAATAAAAACTAGAAAGCTAGAAGAAAATCTAGCATTACAATGCTACCTGCGTGCAATTTGAGGCAGTGACATTTATTTATCTGCTTCTGAAGACTTTTTAGATTCTTTTTTCCTCCAATATTATTTCAGATACAACAGAAACACAACTTACTAAGAGAGGAAATGTAATTAATGAACACAGATTTGCTAGGCAAAGTGTAATTTCATTATGTACTTCCAAATGCAAATTTAAAATACTTAGATAGAGATGGATGGCCAGCTTAGACATATGTGACAGACAGACCGATAATTAGTGATAATGACTGCAGTGTTGCAATGAACAATTTAGCCAGCCTCTGTGTGACAGTTTTGCAGATGGAGTCCCGAACTTGCTTTGGAAAAGTAGTTTTCTTGTTCCCTCTTCCCTGCTTCCACCATTGCCCCCCACCTAAGAACCAAGGGGCATGAAATGAAATGATACTCCTTGTCTGAAATGAAACCAGAGCAGCTTCATCCTTGAAGTTGCTCAGAAGTAAACATTTAAGATTTAAACTACGTTTACCTTGAGAACTAGAAGTACTTAACACAATTTAAAGACTTGAAATAGAAACCAAAATTAAATGTACTGCTTAAAGGATTAGACAATCATCTTCCTGTACAAACAGCATAAACAAGCAAATCGTATTAGCTCTTAATGTAATTAGCTGAACTCAACAGTCTATGGATAAAACCGTTCTGTGCACTTCTCAAAAAACCAGGGCAATCTTGGGAGGACTTAGAACTTGACAATTTGCATGAATTTCTAATGAGGCAAAATTCATTGAACTGATTAAATGAAATTCTTCCTATTATCTAATCCGCATTAATGCTAGCCCAGAAGAGATGAAAGCTTTACCTACTTCCATGCACAGAAAAAGCAGCAAAAAAAGAACAAAAATTGTGTAACTACACCATGACCTCAATTTTTGTTTCCCCTTCTGCTAAGCTACATAATACCTGGAATTGAATTACTTTATTTCTCATTCAAGGCAGCACAACCTTGCGAACATTTTCAAGCTAGATAAACACACCAGGGACCTGATCCAAAGGCCACTGAAGTCAAAGAAAAATTTCAGAGAGTTCAATGAGTTTGCAACAGAAACACATTTTGTGATATTTCCTCACTTGTAAGATGGCATCATTCATTAATTGTTATCTGGAGATTTATTTGAAGAGGATGACGTAGGTTATGAAATAATAAATAGACAGATATAAAGATGTGATTTTTAAGTAACTTTATAACCACAGATACGCTAAATCAGAAATTGGATTTCTCTTCCCATACAAAATTCGAATGTTTTGATTCATGTTTTTATCTAATTGGGAAGAAATGACAAAGCACAGAACTTCTTTCCTGGAACAATTTTTTTTGAACATAATTCCATTTAGAAGTGTTTAATTTTTTGTTTGGAGTAGGTCCAAAATTAAATTGTCCTAGTTATAATAATGCAATATGTGGGGAACTCTCAGCGGCAGTGACTGTTCATGAGACAGGTAGCATGGCCGTAAAATGAATTCCATGGAGGAGAATGTGAGGAGCATTTACGTGAAATACACTTTCCATTAGCTTAGGCAAATTTAACCCAAATTAAAAAAATGTTTTGTTTCCATTTGGCTTTCCTGCCCAAGGGGAAAATTGAAAATAGTCACAACTAATAACATCGTCCAAAATGAAACAGCAGTATTGCAGAAGACAGCATTTGTAATGAACTAGTTGTTTCTATAAGCAATAGACCTAACAAGGTCTATTTTTCTACGAGCTTTGTATTTGATTGCATTACTTTGGATTTCTTACTACATCCTCTACAATCCTGAACCTCCCCAAGCCAATAGCTTTATCTCCCTTTAGACCTCCTTGAATGCCCTTGGTTTCTTTACTTGACATCTAAAAAACAACCTGTACAAAACAGATTCATATGGTTATTCAGGGCACACAGAATTGTCCCTTGAGAGTATTCTTGACCCACACCCTGACCATCCCGTCCTCTGTTTCATCAAATTAAGTTAGCCAGCTGATCAAAATTTTGGTAGGAACTGCAGAAGCAGATGCTCTGTCATATATCCGTCCTAATCCCATACCCTTACCAGGCTTGGGAAGCTGAAGTGAAAAACAGATTTTGCTGAAAAATTCCTAATCAATCAAGAGAGGATTAACCACTGTCACCCACTGGTTTGCAGAACGTAGACATTGCTCTTCAGGAAATACTGAACTGAAGAGCAGGAAATTAACTCAAAATAGTGCTGAAGCAAGTCTTAGTATTCCTTTCTCAGCAGAATGGGCCGGCAACTGCTGGAGCTCCAATTCCAGAGAGACTGAAGGTCATTTTGTTTAATTAGACAATTGTTGAACTACCATGTCCTAATGTATTGCTTTTGTAAAGTGCTTGGACTAGGAGTGAGGCAAAGGCCACTCTTATTTTCTAGAGTTAGGGATGTATATCACCCATCTCGAGATACAAACGTATTTCAGGCAGCCAACAAGTATCCCAATGTTGTGTGAACACTTATGTGAGAGAAGAAATGAAGTGATGGATGCGCATTTTGCTTTTACGATCCAGTCTTACGTATTTGACTGTGGACATTAGGTGTGACATGAACAAACTCTTTAAATTTACTCTTACTTCCAGTGTCTTATTCTTTTTTATAAAGAGGGTCTGAACTTGAATCAGCCTAAGGCTTGTGCCAACAACCTCAACACATCCACCTCAATCTCCTGGACTGGCCCATGCTGGGAAAATGCCCAAGGTAGCGGAGTAGTCAGTGGAGATGGATTTGTCTCAGCAGGAAAGGAGATCTGGGAGCGAGGAAAACAGGGAGTAGAAACAAAGCCTGGGAACAATTAGCCATTCCTGATATCTGACATCAAATAGGGAATCTGTGGGCATTGCAAAGTCTCTTCCAAAGTAGGAGAAAGGCTAGGCAGAGCTATGACCTGGAGTAGTTGTTTAGTACGGAAACATCAACACAGCAATCCCTTAAGGACCAATATAATTCCCTGCTGCCATCATTCTCACATGGGGTCTACAAAGCTCATTGACACGAGCCCAAATACAAAGACTGAGACCACAGGGGAGCAGCTATGGTTCTCAGGTTTGCCGCCTGGTGTGCATTTGGCCTGAGACAGTCAAGCCACAACTAGCAACTTGCTCAATTGCTATGCAGAGCTCATTCCTCACTCAAGAGTGACGATGTCTTGCACTTCAGCCCTTCGTAACAATTGAATTCAGCCCATAAGATGGAGCTCTAAACAGACTTGACACTATTATTGCATGGAGGTGAATGTCTCCCTCTTATTTATTAACCCTGTTGAATTTTCTAAATTTGATCTTAAAACTATCATGATAAGGAGCCTCTTGTTATGACTCACTGCAGATTATTAGGTGCTCTGTGGATATATTACAGGGCAATCCATACAGTGCTGACTGTAGCAGTGAGCTATTGCCGAGCAGAGTGAGATAAAGCACACTGCGCATCTTGGATACAACTCTATTGCTTGTCATAATCTCAAATTTAGCATGGCTGAGGACAACTGCTTTTTCTTCCAGTGAAAATCAGTCTCATCAGGTAAAAGAACTATTAAAAAAGATTACATTCCAATGAGTAAAGATTAATTAAAAGCATCATGACAAGAGTGTGATTCCAATTGCTGACTTAGTGCTGAAGTAATTTTATGCTCTGTGGCAACTATTGTGTGAGAACAGTAATTCCACATCTAAAGGAAATAAATACACATATTTTAGAAGGGCAAGAATCTTCCCCAATTGAAATGGCACTGACTTTTAAGTAACATCACAAATTGGATTCCAATAGGAAGAACACAGAGGAGTAAAATAAAATAGAAAAAAAGAAATCAAATGGAGTCCTTTGGTATAGAAGTGTGTAAAATCACAAAAGATGCAGTTGTGATGGAAATGTCCAAGTCTATGCAAAGATTTCACTCTGAGCAAAAGCAGAAAGAAGGATGCACAAGCACCCTTCTGCATGTATGTGTGGGTAGCAAAATGTTAACCTGAGCAATTACATCAGACTTTCTATATTTAGTTCTTTCGGGTCCTTTCCTGCCTATCTGCAGAAATACATACTGGGTTAAAGCAGTTTTTGACAACAGGGAAATCCTGTCACTGCATACCACTAAAGATGTTGGTTTTGATAGGCAGAAGGAATCATCTGTGTGATTTTTCCTTCATGATTCAGAGAAACAAATCTCATCACGTAATTTCTCCCTTCTCGCTCCCTGCTGAAGCATGGTGCTGCCAGCTTAGTAAATACATCTCATTGAAAAAACATTCAGACTTGATTTAAAATTTTCAAGTGATGAAGTATCTGCTTTGTTCCGTGGTAAATTGTGCAAATGATTAGTTATCATGAGTGTTAGGAAAAAAAATCAAGGCCTGTTATGAGAATGAATTTGTCTGTCTTCCACTGCCAATCTCCAGCTTTTGTTCTAATTTTTCTGGGATATCTTAGAACTCTCTCAGGTATGAGAAATATCATTTCTGTATGTGGCCCAGATTCTTGGGTACTTAGTATATGACCCAGCACTCGGATGTACCAAAACCACACAAATTTTAAAGAATGCTTGTCTAGAAGTTCAGATCAATGTAAAGAGCAGATACCTTTTGAACTAGACTTGTGATTTTAACAAGAAGAAAAAATAGTGTATTAAGCTTATTTAACTGGGTTTTGTTTTTCTTCTATGAAATTATTATTGAACCAACAACAGTTTTGTTCCCAACTGAACTTCCCCTCATACTTGTATTTCTGCTCTAGGATTTCCCTACTATTAAAGCTAAGAATAGCAATTAATCCAGCTAAGAATATGAATTCCTTTGTCAATTCTTTTAAAACTCTTGAAAGCAAATTTCCAAAGTGTGGAGCGTGAAGCAAGGATTAGGGTTTGGCCCTTCTGGTACTGGATCTCCCATAAATATCATCTATTACCTTGGACTGATCATATAATTAATCGCTTTGTCTCCTCTAGTGTATGAAGACAATAACTTTTGACTACCTCCTAAAGTTGTTATGATAACATTTCTATAATTAATCCAGAGCTATATATTAATGATGCTTATAAGATACTCTAATCAGACATGCATAAAGGAATATTTTAGATACAAACAATCAAGTGGTTATTATTATATGCACTGTATCATCTACAAACACTTTAAATTGTAATTTGTTCATAACCTAGATAATTCTGATGAAAATGATATAACTATTGGCTACACATATAGTTTCACTGGCAAGTCTTGGAGAGGGTTTATTCTCCTTGCAATGGATTAGCAATGGAAAGCATCTGAAGAGCTACACATTAACATAGCTCAGGTATAGCAAAACAGCATGTCTAAGGGCACCCTTAAGCCCACTGTCTTGTCTGAACTAGGCTGAATAAGGCCCTGAATTTGACTTTTCCCTACCCTGATCTAAAATTATCTCCAAAATCCTAGAAACATTCATGTCCAAACTGAAATGAATATCCTTCAGAGTTCTAACTTCAGTGACTTCACACGCTCCAACAGCTAGAAGAATTTTTCTAATGGAAATTCCCAACTCTCTGTATCCATAGAAATTCTACTGAGAGGGAAACTCTGAGCAAAAACTATCTAATAGGACTTAAAAATTATACAGAACCAAGCTGCTAGTACTTTAAAGGTAACTAACAGGAAAAGGAGAAAAATCTACTGAATGTTTTTTTTAGCAATATTCACATTTTGTCAAGCTTAAACTGTATTGTAAGAGGATTCTCATGTTATCAGAATCGTATAATTCACATCCTTGTTCAGCACAAGTAGTGAAGAGTACTGTCTATAAATCCCTTTGGATTACCACATGGCTTTGAGCATGCAATAAATCTTTTCCCCTATCCCATCACCTCCTAATCTGCTAAAAGTCTTCCAAAAGATCAGAACCATTAAGATGTCATTTTATAATGGAGGAATTATAGCCTAATTTAACAAACCTTGTCCTGAGGTCTATAAACTAGGACTCAAAAGCGAGAAAGAAATCTTGTGCTGAATTCAATCACTGCTTGGGATTCATTGCCTTGAGAGCCCATTCATTGGTTGACTCGTGGCTAGCCTTGCAAACCGGCTGATTTTTCTTGCCAGGTTTGAGCTGTTCTGTTCCAATAACTGTTGTTCTTTCTCTTATTACCTTTTTTTTTCTTTTTTTTTTTTTTTTTTTTTTTTTTTTTTTTTTTTTTTTTGTCCCACAGATGAGCCAAAATGTAGAACTTCCTTGCAAATTAATTTCTATTTAAAACAATGATTCCCTATGTAATTTAGATTTGTCCTTTCTCTACATGTTTCAGTGTCCAAAACTCGTACAGAAAGGTTTGTAATTCTAAAAATTACTGTTAAAGTATCAGCAAGCAGCCTTCTGGCTTAGAAATTCATAAATCTGACCTTTCATCTAGTGCTCTGTCACTTGAGCAAAAAGAAGTATCTCAGTTCTCATAAATGTATTTATATGGCATACAGTGCTGGCTGAGCCCCAGATACATTTAATGTATGTAGCATTCCTTACAAATAACTAGCTGGGCTCATACATAGTTCTATACCCTATGAATTTTGTGCAGTCTTTACCTCCGTCCACTTTTCATTTTCATTAGAGTTAGTTGACTGCATGGGAGTGTAATTAGGATGAAGGTATTAGTGGCTAGTAAGGGGGTGAGCGAGTCCCTGTGGAGCTTAGACAAACAGATTGCTCCAATATCCCCTTCTCATACACAACACTTTCATGTAACACTGGCATGTACAGTCTGGCAATTAGTCAGGTTTCCATGGAAATTATGGAAGTTGGATCAGCAATAGCTGCTTATCAAGTCTGATTTCTTGCCATTTACAGATGCCTTTGCCTAAGGTGGAAAAACAATAAAGACTCCTCTTTTCTTCTCTCTACCTGTCCTCCTGTTCAGCACTACCCTCACCCTTCAAGAGCCTGAAAGAAATATATTTGTGTGCGAGAGGATTTTCTGCTTGAAGAAAATCAAAAGAAAACCTGTGCTGACTTCATGAAGAAATGGGTCATTTTCACTATGCCACTGGCTGTGGTACTGTTCACCAAATTGAAGGGTGACTCCATTCAGCCCTCAGCATCGGTACCATGGAGGAGGTAATTTCTAATGCCTTCTCTTTATACTGGTAGCTTTTTTCTCCAAAGTATGAAAAATGATTGTTCATGCTTAAAGCCTGCATAACTGCAAGCTTTGGGTAGGGGTCATATATTATCAGTCTCTTCCCAGATTTGAGCTACTGTGTTTGACTAGCAGACCTCCTGTGAGAAAACAGCAAATTATTACATGAGCCAATGACACATGGCACAGCAAATCTCTCCCGTTAATCTCTTCTAAATTTCCCAACCATTAATTCCACTGAATAACTTCTTTATTACAGTGCAATATTTCTTTAAATTTATAACAAAAAGTTGTAGGAGCAAATGCAGAAAATGAAATCACAGCTTCAGCCAGAAGTGGAAATGCCTTTATTCCTGCAGTCTCATTTTTTTTTCAGGTTTTTGTGCCCTATTCAGGTCCTGAATTAAGCCTTACAGTAGTTTATATTCACTTTAAGGAGAGAAACTAAGGAACACTACTTAAAGAAATAGCACAGGTGCTGAAGATCCTTGGAGTAAATCCTTTGTCCTACTGTTTTCTCTGTGGTCTTGTGGTGTGCCAAAGACTTTCCTAAGAACATGTGCCAAATGAGTTTAGTCCCATATGTTCTGTTCAGAGGTCTTTCTCTCCACCATACAGTGCTCGGGCACTTGTATCCTAGTGACTTATGGTGCTGGTTTTGCCTGGGATAGAGATAGATTTCTTCACAGTAGCTGTATGGGACTATGTTTTGGATTTGTACTTGAAACGATGTTGATAATTCAGAGACATAATTGAGACGTTTTTGTCACTGCTGATCAGGGCATACACAGAGTCAAGGGCTTTTCTGCTTCCCACAGCACCCCACCAGGGAGTTGGCTGGGGATGCACAAGAAGTGCATCTCTTCTTGATTCTGTCATTTCCCTCCTTCTCCCAGGAGCTGAAATCAGGAACTGTTAATGCACAAGAGACACTCATTCACTAAATGATGTCATTATTATTTTTACTGTTTTCTGACAGGGACTTTAATTGAAGTTTAAGGATCTAGTCACCATTTTCTCCTGCAATTTGGCGCCTGTTTCTCTGCGTTCATGCTTGTATTGTCGGTGTCTGGGCAATTAATAAGAAATACCATCTATATTATTTATTCAGTCTTCAGTATTCTTAGTGCAGCTGTCTAGCACTGCTTGATGAAGGGCCTGTTACATGAGGCAAAAGTGCATTTTTTTTCATGCAATAAAATACTTATATAAATATATTTAATAGTAAAATAAACATTACTAACAACAAGTGACTTCATGCAATTCTATTAAAGAATAGAATACTACAGTGAAGGGTTAATTTACCCAGTGTCTATGAGCATAACTCTTAGGAAATATTTCCACCTTCCCTATAGGCATATATGCCATTCAAATCTGTTTTCCACCACTAGTTATCCTCAGTAACAGGTTTCAAAGCCTTTCAACCACTATGTTCAAACAGAACTTGCTGTTATGATGCAGCCATAACTTGGCTCCATGTGCTTAACTACAAGAGTAGTTTCATTGCCTTCAAAAAGCATTGCTATATTTTCCCTATTTCTGCAAATATCATAGGAATTTTAAAAATTTAATGGAGGGCAGATACTTTCTTCAGTTCAATTCTTCTTCTTCAAAACACTTGCTTGTATCTGCCTTTCCCTCACTGCCACCCTTAGACCTGCAGATATCCACTCTTGTATTAGATGGACAAGTCTAATTTAATAACTTCTGCAAAATTGTTGTAACTCAAGATATCCTTTCTGCCTCACACTTCCTTCCTGCATCTCATTAGCTGAATAATTCTTGTGTATTGAACTAAAGTGGGAAAAAAAATTAAGAGCAACTACAAGATAATAAAGGCACATTCAAACAAATCTCAAATGGGCTAAGTACAATGAAAACCTAGCATTTGCATTTGATTTCTTGATTTGTTACCAAACACTAATCATACCTTCTCTTCAACAATGAGGTACTGCCTTTCAGAGGAGAGCTGCCCACTAGGGTTCTTGAGTTGGCTTGTCAATCTTCCTCAGCTCTTCAAAGACAAGTGAAACAATTTAGCTATGTCTGAAGGTTATGTATGCTATCCTAAACGTATCACATTAAAAGTGTTCACATACTCAGTCCTTTTGAGGTTTTATAAACCATATATCAGCAGAAGTTGACAATAGTGAAACCGTTCATGAAGACAGAGTTAAAATTAACCAAATACACAGAGTAACTGGGTGTAATGTGGTGTCTCCTAATGTATAAAGGGCAAACCTAGAGTTGACCTGAAATATAATTTCTGAATCAGTCCTGTAAACCATGCACTGTTTACTACCTATAGAAATATCCTACCAGAGTAGTGGGAAAAGCAGGTTTACTGCTGTGTGTAGGAGAAAGCCAAAAATAAGCCACAGTTCCAGGATATCCGAAGGGCTGGTAGGAATTACAGAGCATGGGAAACATCCTTGCCAGTCTTCAGGGATGCGACATGCCTCCCAGGTGACTACATGTTGCCAACTGTTGCACGTTTCAGCAACAGCACAATTGATCCTAGGCAGCCAACTCATGGTACATATTAAGAGGACTATGAGGATGGCTGGCAATTGTATGAAAGTAAAGGTGTTTAAATTGGGATTAGAAGGAGGTATTTGTTCTATTCTCTTATCTACATTACAAAACTCAGGTACCTTTGTAAAAGTACGCACTCCGCTCTTAACCTCTTCATTTTCAAATTGGGCTCTAGGTATTGAGAAATCTGATTCTCTTCCTATCCCTTGGATTTCAGCCTGGCCAGGTGTATCATGGGGAAAGATTATGATCCCAGTTCAACTGTCCAGTATAGAAACCAGCAAACACTAACCAACCTTCCACAGTGAAATAAGCTGTCTAAAGAGGTTCAGCTTTGGTCTGAATCTGTATGAGGGGTCTTGGGTTAGTTATTACTGAGAGTGGTCTGACCCTGTTACAAATAATCACCTCACTGCTTCACTGGAAAATCTTTAAATTCCTGTGGAAACCCTTTTGTTTTCCTTTTGCCCAACAGAAGACAGCAGCAATACAGCATAAAATGTCAAATGAACTCCAGGCTCCTGTAGTAAAAATAACATTGTAAGAGACAACGACAAGGCTGAACTTTCCTTTCAGATATGTCAGAAAAAGATGGCAAAGACAATATTCCTCTCTCATTATACCTCATCAGATCACACAGTACTTAGCTTGCAGGCTCTTTCTGATGGCAGCAAACCAGCTCCACCTCAGAAACCTGAATTGTGATTGTAAGGAAATCTGATGTACTGTGACAGAGGTATGCAACCTAGGAGCATTGGAGTCTTCCAGCTCAACTCTGCAGCTGGAACATTTGTCTTCGCGATGTTCCTTGTTCTTTTTCTGAATTCCGAAGTTTAATGATTTCTATTTCGCTGTTGGTGGATTCTCGGTTTGCTTTTTCCTCTCTGAGTCAAAAACATTTGAGACATGAAAAAATTTACATGCTGACAGCATCTTTTTCCACTTTTGGCAGCACTGAGTATAAGAAGACATGAAAGCAAAGCTATTCATCCCTGTGATAAGTTTTCAAATAAGGATATTACGTGGCAGGAGTGTCAGCAAGCTCTGCACAAGGTAACACTCAACAGCCAGACCTGGAATAAAACAGGCCTTCCAGGGGATGAAGTTCATCTTGTGCTTCCTCACAGGACTGAGGGTGGGAGAGTGTGAGTTTGGCAGAGAGTGGAAGTCAGGAGTAGGTGTTTGTGGTTCAGGAATTTCCTTCATCTTCAGATCTCTCTAATATAACCTTTCCCTGGCTTGGACCACTAGAGCAGGATCCCTGGAAGCCAAAGGCCAAGTGCATTTGCAGAGTGCGGCACCTACAGACTAAACCCCTGTGAACTGGCTGCTGCCTTTCTTCTGCCTTACTCAAGGTCCAAACAAAGCAGAAAAGCCAAGAGCAATTTTTGCCAGCCAAAAAGAGAAAAAAAGAGACTGGGCTGCTCCTAAAGCCATTACTTCTCCATGTCCAAAGTAATATGCTATAATTAGGACAGACACCATTTTGCTCAGTGAGTAGTGAAAATTCATGAGAGACAACATTCACATCACAGCTTCCTGGCAAACTCTAAACAAATACATCTGAAAAACAAAGACAAGAGCTTGTAATACTCTTAACAGTGTGAAGTGTAGAGTGTGATTTCACAGCAGGAATTTGTGCAGGGTGTTGTTTAATTATTGTCAGGAGCTGCAGGCTTGTTCTTCCAGAGAATTAGGAAAAGAAATGTCACAGCTGGGGAGTCACATTGAGAGTTCAACAAGGCTCCTTTCACCACTCTAGCTTTGAAGAAAGTATATTTACCTTTATGAACATAGAATGGCTAAGAACAGATTAGATGGTAAGAGGTAAGAAGAGCAGATTTCCTTTCCCTGTGGATATAGTTGTAGATATATAAGCTTACTTTTTATTAGTATTTGATTAGTATTCCTAAAATAGAACATTAGCCCTTCTCAGGTCCCCCTAGCTGTAATGAGGAATTCAGTGTTCAAGAAATATACATATAAAAGTCTCTAAGATTGGGTATGGGGTATGTGGAAAGATATGAGGGAAGTAAAAAAAAAAAGAATGAATGTAAGAAAATATTCCCTAATGTGGAGGGAATATTTCCTCCACTGTTGGTTTTAATGTGTAGGGGGTTTTTTCTCATGGCTTCCAGAAAATGACTGCAAAAATTGTCAGTTTTCTGGAAAATAATCTTTTCCCATTAAGAATTCCTTCCTCAGATTACT
>VWZK01017130.1:86-55158 GCA_013396935.1 Baryphthengus martii | reverse complement strand
AAAAAAAAAAAAAAAAAAAAGCAGAATATGGTCTTTTACAATTCAATTAATTTCCTTGTTATTAGCTGGCTAAAAATGTACAACTAGCCTTAGTCATGTATGGAATTCATTCTACCTTCATCTCACCTGCATGTATTATGTTACTATACAACTAATGATGATAGACAGGTACATTTACAAAGTTCTCAAGTTCTCAAAATTGCCAGTCTCATATGCATAAGATTATGAGTCCCATATTGATGTTCTCTGATATTCCAGAGTATTGACCGGGTTGATATAACTTTAGCTAGCATTTAACATAATTTTACAGCTTCTTAAAGGTCCTATCTTTCCAGGCACTCCAGTAGCCTAGGATATCATAGAGATGGTTTTCTGCCAGGCTCTGAGATTGGGATGCACATGTACACAGAGGGAAGATGACATGAAGGCACATATTTCCTTCAAGGCTATCGGTTTTCTTCCATTGCTTTTCTCTTGCACTATGCAAAGTAGTGGAAAGCAAACATTGCTGAACATCTATAGTTTTCTGTGTGACTGAGGCTGAAACACGACAAGCTATGGGTAATCTGACACTTCCACTTGAATAACAAACATCCTTTTCGACAGTTGTTGAGTATCAGATGGTGGACTGAAAAATTAATTATCATTTCATTATTTATCAAGGACATTAATACAGCTTCCTTGCTAGTAAAGTAACTCAACATAATGATTTTTACAAAATATTGCCCTTCTGTCTCATGTGATGAGACAACATTCTGTTTCCATGAGCTATCTGGTAAATAATGATGTAATGGAAAGATCATAAAAAGGAAAAAAAAAAATTAAAAGTAATGAAATAATATATATTTATACAAATTCTTCCATCTGGAGTGTCATGGATTATATTACATTAATGAGCTAATGCAGAAGTTGAAACAATATATGTTTTTGCCACTGAAAAAACTAAAACTGTGCCATGGACATCAAAGTAAATCTCTGGCTGTGTTAAAAGTAGCTAGATAAACATTAATAACCAGATAAAATTGGTGTTACTGTAACATTTCATTCAAATGTCACCAATAACATAACTGTATAGAACACTCATTAACAGCGAGCAAGAGTGGTTTACTTTTAACAGAACATCTGTGAGCTTTAGCAAGAATACTTTCATTATGGTTTCAGGAAAATCTGTCTTAAGTGTTAATAAGATAACAAGTTTAATTGATAAAATTAACCTAGAGGGGAGAACTTAAAAAAAAAAAAAAAGTGGCATTAAAAATAGCTTGAATTTATCCTTAACTCTTACAATGAAAATTGTATATATATACCAATTTTTAAATTTAACTTGTCAAAGAAAGATCGTTCAAGTTTACTTTTCAGTTAGTCAGAAAAAAATCAATGAAATTGCTCCTGTGATTATATGAACTAAAACTTCTTGTAAATTTGCAATTGCTAAATGCAATTTAAGGGATCAAAGCTATCATCTCTCTTTTTCCCATTACTGAGGAATTCTGAGCTTCAAATCAAATCTAAACTACATAAAAAAATGATAGTTTTGCCTCTTTGAAATGCATATTGCAATTTAGGACTGTCCAAAGCTCACACTTAGTCAAAATAAAAAAACAATAAGATGAAAGGGGGTCTAAAACATACAAGTTTCATGATCCTGAAACCACTATATGACAGATGAATGTATGTACTAGACGAAGGAAGCATGAGGTCATCTCACTCTTCACTAGTTCTGGAAGCCTTTTAACACTGGGTGAATTTTAGCAGAAAGTTTTATGGACTGGTCCTTGTACTTATTCTAAAATCTGTCAAGTCCTGCTGTTATACTGCATTGAACTTCATAAAAAAAAAAAAAATAATAAAAAAAAAAAATCCAAAAGATAGTTTTGGTTTAAGGTTACTTTGCATTGCTCTGGAGAAGGTGGAAACGTGTGTTGCACAGATAGCCTAAAATAAATCTAAACCTATTATGAGAAGAAGCTATGTCTGTGATGCTATACGTCTAGATTCAGAGGGCTGGGTGTGTGCTTGTTTGGTCATGATCTCATTTAGGCTAACTCCCGAGGGCATACAAGTCCTTCTCTGTTGCTCCTCCTCAATGACTATACCACAGTTTTGATTACAAAGAAATCTTGTGCAGAAAATAGCAAAATTCAACAGGCGTTACTATAGCCAGAGCAGTTTTTTAGCATCAGGTTTGAGAACATCAGGCGATGCATACCATATACATTAATCAGAGAAGCATAGTCCTAAGGTTAATTTTATATTCAACTACCAAAAAAGAAAAAAAAAACAAACAAAGAAGAAAGTGAAATGCATCTCAGAGGAGCACTAAACAGTTTCAGACTTTCTCTTCATCTCTACAACAGCCTTCTATTTTCAGTGGCTCACAGTATACATGCTCTCTGAAGTGGTTCTGCTATTCTTATATTGCCAGACAGCATTTCACAATATATTAGCAGTGCTTTATAATACATGTACTTATTTCTTTTCTGTACTGTACATACATTTGAAGTCAGCAGGTATACATGAAAAAAACAACACATGGGTTTATGAGAAACTTTAAATATAGTAATTACTTTTTTTTCTTTTTTTTTTTTTTTCTATTAAAGTTTGAACCCATGCATTGGTTTGTTTCATTGTCTATAGGGGAGGTAAACATAGCACACAAGAGACAAATAAAACTTGGTAGTACAGGAAAGTAGTCCCACAGTGAAGCATAGGTTTACCTGCAACACAACATAATCGGATTTGGAGCCAAGAAGTTTCAGAAAGAAGTAGATCAAATATAGTTTCAGCAGCTGTTTTAAATATACACAAATAAATAAATGAGCACTTTTCCCCATAGATAAGGAAAGCATTCATAAGAAATTTTCACTAGATTAATTTCCCATTAATTTGTCCATGCTAGTATTCTTACCGTAGGTTGAACACTATACCTGACTGCTCTGAGATAGTTCAAAGTGAGTGCTTTCAAAACAGAGGTGGAATAACTTTAAAAAATAATCCTCATTGTCATTGTTAATTAAAACTTAAAAAGTGGAAAAAATATTAAAAACTGTCTATGGCTATAGAATTAAAATTATCTGTTGATTTTTATGCCATCATGACTACCTTTCAGATACAGTTATAGTTATCAATTTAAATCCAGTTGTTTTTAATTTAAATCCAGTTCATATGGCAACCTAGTACAGGAAGCAATGACAGAATAAAATTTCTTGAAGTAATATGGTTTAGTGAGTTCTATGTGTATATTTTCCCTGAACACAGCGTTGGACATAGTCAATTTATTTATTGGTCCATTCAAAGAAAATAATGATACTCAAAGCTTGGCAGAATAAAGCTTTTCTTCCAACTACAGTGTAAAAATGTATAATTATTCTTAATTAAAATGAAACTAAAACTTTAATACAAACATTACAGATACTGAAGTTACTAAAACAGGAGCAGAAGTTGTTTTGATAAAGTATATGAAGGAAATATGACAAATCTGTTGGGAAGCTTGTTTCTTTAGTTCCTTTTTTTTCCCCACAGAATAGTTGAATATCTAAGGTTATCATGCAGCTATGGAACATACAGGGGCATTGATAGTGGCTTTGATTCAAAACTTGTAATTCTATTAGAGCATGTCATAAAAGCACATATGTGAATTTTTACTGGACTTATGATGAGGGTTTATTTGGTACTTATTTCCAAGTGGCTATAGCAGATTAACATTTGCTGTAAAACTGCACACAATAGAAGACTAGTAGCATTAAAGACAGTCAAAAGAAGGAAAATCAATCACAAAGCTCAATAAAATAAAAAGAATGACAAGTATTATAATCAGGAACAGAATGATAAATCAAGCAGAATTCAGAACATCAAAAATGCTAAAGCTTTTATGACCTTGACATCTTTCTTTGGATAGTTTCACAAAGAGATATTTACTGTAAAATGCAAATTAATGTAAAAAGATGCAACATAAGCATTTCTTACAAATGCATAGTTTCTTACAAATGCATAGTTTCTAGTAGCTGCTGGAGAGCAGAAATAAAATCTCACACTTTAACACTTAATGAGGAATAAAGATCATGGATTTATTCATGTTGTAGAGTGTTATATTTTGAATACACTGTAGCCTTACAAGTCAAAGACCATGCTCAGATGAAATAACAATTTTACAGCAGTCACGTGAATCAATTCAGTAACTGTATTGTACAATGATATTTGGTACAGACACATATCTACTCACACAAATACAAAAGAAAAAGATTAATGTCCATATATGTAATTTACAACTAATTACTTAGAGTCCAACCTTCTTAATTTTAGGTGGTTTTACTGAAATGTTGAAGTTCAGTTATTATTTCTTCATACTTTTTTTATGTTCAGCAGACAGAGATTGATCACCTTTGCAATCACTGGCATGCAATCCTCTGCGCTGTTAAACAGTTGACATGATTCCTGACCTAGTCTGATTTACCAAGCAGCATACTCAAAACCAATATCCAGGCATAGTTCAAGATCGGACAATTCCAAATTAATAGACTGAATGCCACTAGCTGTGTCTGGGAGTAAAAGAATCTACCTGCTTAAGCCCAGTTTCTATCACCACAGCTGGCCTTTGGGGCCACAGAGTGGTCACTGTCCTGTTTTATTCACCAGAGATGGTCAGTGACAGTGGAAAACATTGACTCAATTTTATGACTTTCAATATTTGTTACTTCGTGTTAACGCATTTCACTTATAATACTGCCAAACTAATACATAATTTTAGTATGAATACTGTAGTACAATCTCTGCTCCAATCTATTGTGATTTAGAGCAAAAAAGAGCTTCATACTTTGATGTGATGATTCTGTAAGAGTGTTAGAAGTTTAATAATATTCCACTATCTCTTACATTGTTTATTTTACTTATGATCCCTCTGGAATTAGATCACATGTAGTCATACTGTTTAGCATTTCCAGTTTATGCTGCAGCTTGCAACCACTACCACTATACAACGGATGGATATATATTATTTGAGAGATGTGATGCTTAAAATATTTATCCTACTATATTCTTAACATCTGAATTCTAATTTACATAGGTATATGAAGTATTTCTCCTCAAAATCAGAACTTATGAGACCTGATGATGTCGTACATTGAGGAACACAGGTGAAAGAAATGATCTAATATTACTTTAAAAGTTTTATAGCTAAAGCACTAAAAGGACAAGGAAAACAGACAGGTAACATGAAAATGCTTAGGACCTTCAAGGGAAATATATATAGTCCAGAAGTCTATTTGTCTTTTTTGAATGATATTGACAGTAGGTCAACATGGACGAACTCATACATTTTTACAAGGTTGACATTCAATCGAGTTTAGCTTATGCAAAAAGTGTTTCGGTGCTATATTTGCTGATACTATCATATTCCTTTCCTTCTTTCACTATTGCTTAGCTTTAAGAACGGCTAAGAGTCTGTCCAAGGGCATATTTTTATTCATAGTCATTGTCAGAGAACCTGCAAAGCACAAAGGCACTGAAAAATCTCACAGAATAGATGAAGAAGCTATTTAACAGCTGATAAAAGCAGAAAATCACTGTAAGTCAGATATATAAATCATTAGTTTATAACCATAGAGGGCTTCATGCTTTGGTTTAATGAGAAAAAGTGTTAGTTCTGTGGAAGTAGCAAAATATGTTATATAAAATGTGTTTGAGAGAAAGATGAAGCACCATGGGTTGTACTGCAGCAAGAATATGTGACACATCCCAATCTACAGCTACAGAAGCCTACACATAACATGATTTTCTTTATAGATGACAGTAAACATGGTAAAACGCAGCAAATGTTGTTGCAGCTTAGTGAATAGGTGGTGACTAACTTCCAACATCTGAAGACAATCACAGACTCCACCAAAACTGCCTTCATAACTCTTCAATGCTATGTCCAAATATTTCCACAATAGGCTGTTTCCATTACTTTCCACATTCAGTACCCTGCAGTCTCAATATATTTTCTGCTGTGGTCTACTACTATTGTGTAGTTTGAATGTGGGTGAACTTTAGAAACAGAGTATTTAAAATATGTATAGTGAGAGCCGATAAGCTGTAGTCAATTCTAAATCTCCTTTTCAGATACTTAAAAACAGACTGAAGCAGAAACACACAATTAATGTCATGAATTAGAGGAATTTTATAATTATTTAAGTAGTTTGTGCTTCATTTATTCAAGCAGTCAATTTATATAGCCTGAAAATTTGTTATTGAAAATTGTATGTAAAGTTAGAGTCTACATTTATTTTTTAAAAAAACACTACTATAAGTGTGCCATTTTGAAATTACCATTTTAGTTGATACATAGTTCCAAAGCGTCCCAATGAACACAAAAGATATTTTATTATTTTCAGTGCAATATCCAAACCCATGGAAAGATAATAAAATACATTTTTTTTCATGAAATTTCATCTACAATTTCTCTTCTGATGTTAAAATGTTAAGTATTGTGTTTTTCAGTCACATTGTTGTTTTTAATGTACCTAGGTAACATTTAACTTAAACAGGAAACTAATTTAAAGGTTTCAAATATTCCTACCCTACCCTCACTATTAATAAAAATTGGGAAATGCAAGTGCATTGACCAGACAGAAAGCTTTTTCTTGTCTTTGAAAATAGGATGTATTTGTTCAGGCATTTATTCTAGTACTTTTTCCCCTATGGCCATGCAGCTTTTAAATTAATTTCTTTTGCTGGAAAAAAACAAAAACAAAAACAACAACCAAAACCAAAACAAACACACAAACAAAAAACTACTCATGATTTGCCTTAATACAAAGTAGATGTTGAAGTGCTTTATCCATGGCTAAAGAAGTATTGAAACTTGAATCAGTTAATTTTTTTTGTTATGAATACATTACATAGAGAAGATACTTTTTTCTCCTTTCTCAGCTTTCAAGCTCATCGATTTTAATATTTATTTCCTTGTTTGCTTTTACTGATAAATGAGCTTGCTATTCCTGTACATCTACCAAAACAAGTATTTGTTTTGGAGCTATTTGGTTTGTTGGTTTGGTGGTTTGTTTGGGGTTTTTTTCTCTCTGTTTCAGGGACATTTCACTTTAGTTTTGTTGCTATTGTTTCAACATTTACAACTCTAGACAAAATGATTTGGGAAAACAGAAGGTACACCATGCCCAAATTACTTAAATTCTTATTTGGAGGGAGGTTTTGTTTGTTTATTTATTTCACCAAGATAAAAGCTTTAAAACGGCATTCGTATTTTTTTAATTTTGATCTCTAATCTTATTCTGTGTAGAAGGTGATTTTTTTTTTTAATTGGAACTACAATTTACAGTGCATTATAAGGTCTATCTCAGCAAGGATAGACTGAAAAATGGGCTGTCTTAATTGCATTTGTTGACTGGTTTCAGCAAACCATTCATTAATATTGATTAAACCCGCCCAAATATATGTAGATCTAACTCCACAAGATCAATTTTATGTTACTGTATGCAAGAAATTACTCCAGACTTGAAACATGTTTTTATCACTATATTTAATTCAGAAGTCCTAACAAATAAAAGTAATATAAATTAGACATTAAACTTTCTCTATTTAACTATAACATCAATAATAACTCCTATTGTCATAATTTATTCATGATCCTTCCTTTACCTTTATTTTTTAACTTTAGGTGTTCTTCAGTCATTGTCAAATGGAAAGAAAATGACTAATTCAGAAAGGCTGAAATTCACCCTACAATGGAGGCTAGTGCCTTATTTATATACCACTTAAACCTTATTTTGAAGGTTTATGTACTTTTTGAGAGATGAATTAGCCTGTGTCATATCTCCACATAGAAATAAATTTCCCCATAGCAAAAGCTCGGCTGTTGCAAAAGATACCGAGTACTCTGTGAACTGAGAAGGAAAAAACATTCAGAGTTTATGTACAGAATCATGTTAACTGTTTTCTTTCTGAAGTAAAAATCACATTTCTTTTATTATTGATAGATTTTAGCAGAAGTAGTTATGCTTATCACTCCCTGATTTTTTTTATTTATTTATTTTTATTTTTTTTAAAGTAAGGCCGCAGAATTAATCAATCCCATCTGCATGCACAAAAGACATGACACACGGAACAAAAAACGTCTGAAACAAAACTATGCTTCTTTTCACAAGCAATAGGGGAAATTAATGTCATCACGAAGCTGAAGACATAAAGAGATTCAAAATTAAAAATCCTTTGAAAGCTTCCAACAAGATTCCTATAATCAGCCAGAAGATAAGTAATGATCAAAACCCTTTAAAATGATATTGCTCACTCGATTAGGACTGCTTAAATGTACCCTACTATTCATCAGAAATTATACAAGATTACTGCAGAAACTATGCCATTGTTTCAGCAAGCAGCCCAGATGTTTTAAGGGTAGACTTCACAACTCACATAAGGTTAAAAGCCAAGACTAAAAAAGAAGCCAAGCAAAACAAAAACATAACATCCCCTTCCCAAACCAGCTGCTGTTATAATCCTTAATTATCAGTAGCGTAACACTTCATAGGTGCTCAATTGTTCTGACAAATTGCTCCATAGTGAAGTTGAGTCATGGGAGGGGAAAGAAAGTGAATGCCTTTCCCAACTGAGAGATACTAGGATTTCGTTTGGTTTGGTGGTTATTTTTAGTTTGTGGGGTGTTTTTTTTTGTTTTTTTTTTTGTTTATTTTGGTTTGTTTTTTGTTTTGTTTTTTTTTCTTTAATAAAGGTGGTATAAACCTATTGTTTTTTCCTTTTCTCCTGAAGAACCTCTCTTTTGCTAAATGTCATCTCGGCTACACTGTGGTTGGTGAAAAGAAAAAAGCCCTGTTCTGCATATTTTATTACCAATATTACCCAGGGACATTATATACAGCAGTGTCAAGGTAGGATCTGAAATAATTTCTAACAAGAAGTCCAGAATAATGTATTTTTGACAGTTCTACTAAACATTTGAGATTTATTATCTGATATACTATGTGCTTTTAATAGCAATATTGTTATTGGTTTTGTCAATAACAACTTCAAGTGGTCACCTTGTCTCCTCCTTCAAACATTCAGAAGTAGCTCATATGGCATTGTTTATTAGCATTACCTGTAGATGGAGGAAGTTTGCAATATTTCAGAAATTACTTGGTGCAAGCTGTTTCAAAAGGAATGTCAACCCTTAGCATATTCATTGTGCAAACTCAATCGGGTTGTCATATTTTATTTACTTAAAGACACACAAATATAGGAACACCTATTCTATGCTTCAGATAGGCTTGTCAATACAAATGCAGTGCAAAAGTTTGTATGAAGTCAAAACAGCAGCATACTCCCCTCAGATACTCATACCCAAATAAGACAAATGCTAGCAGTGGGTACCAGGGAGAAGAGATCAGCACCTACCTCTCCATATCCACTCCTCAGGAAGTTGTAACAAGGTCACCCCTCAGTCTCCTTTTCTCCAAACTAGAAAAACCCAGTGTCGTCATCCGCTCCTCAGAGGATATTCCTTCCAGCCCTTTCACCAGCTCTGTTGCCCTCCTCTGGATACATTAGAGTATCTTCACATCGTTCTAAAATTGCGGGGCCCAGAACTGCACAGAGCACTGAAAACGAGGTCACATCAATGCTGAGTACAGCAGGGTGATCAACTCTTTCGACTTCTGGTTATGCTGTGTTTGATGCACCCCAGGACGCAGTCTGCCCTCTTACCTGTGAGGACATACTGCTGACTTGTATTGAGCCTGTTGTTGACCAGCACCCCCAGATCCCTTTCAGCAGGACTGCTCTCCAGACACTCCTCTCCCAATTTCCACTTGGGTCCACTGCTTCTCCATCCTAGGTGCAGAATCTGGCATTTGGATTTGTTAAATTTCATCTCATAAATCATTTTCCAGTGCTACAATCTATGTAGATCCCTCTGCAAGGCCTCCTGTCCCTCAAGAGGATGAGCAGCACCTCCCAGTTTGGTATTATCAACAAACTTGCTAATGGTGCATTAAACTCCTGCACTCAGATTACTCATAAAGATATTGGACAAAATTCGTCCTACAATGAAACCCTGAGGAATAACCGCTGGTGACCAGCTAGGTGTAGCCCCATTCAGTACTACCCAACATGAACTTACTATGTGTTAATAACAAGACTAGCCTTCTTCATCAAGAAAATTACTATAGAACATTATCACAGATTATTCAGCACTGACTCAAAGATTGTAAAATACTAGTCAATGAAAACATACTGCACTCTCTAACCTCAAAAAGAAAATCATCATTAACAAATCAGCAAGGGTTGGGTTTCACTGTGAGAGTGTTTTTCATTGTGAGAGTGTTTTTGCTAAGGTTTCATTGGAAAATAGTTCTGGGCTAATAAAAACAGCCGTATTAACATTTTGTAATTATCTGGAAGAAATTTAGGGGTAATAACGAAAAAGCTGGCCATGATCAATTTCAAAGAGAAGATAACCAAGTGTAGACAAGTGTAGTGTCTGCCAAAACAGGAGAAAACAACAACTGAGAAAGGAAGTCAGGCTGTCTCATTGCATTTTCTTGCACAATCTTTACCAGAAATGAATGACTAGATATGAGACACTCTACCATGTTAAGAGATAATGTTTCAAGCAGAAAATGAAGATGGATCCTTTAAAGCAACAAATTAATTTCTAAATTAAAAACCAAGGTGTTAAGAAGTCAGTATTTTCTTAACAATTCCAAAAAAAAACAACAAAAAACCCAAAAATAAAACCAGGAGAGAAATGTCAAAATATGAATTTTCTCAAAATAATCAGTTTGCATTCCAAAATAAGTAAATCTTTCTTCTGAATCAGGAGGCACAGATTTTTAATTCCCAAGTTCTAAATTTGCAAACATGTAAAAAAATCCAATCCACAACTGCTTGAATAACTTCAGAATGTGAGATGTAAGGTATGCCAGTATGGCAATTGCTTAGAACTTTACACTACAGAAAGTCCCAGTAGACCAAGTACGGTAATTGGGCAAGTCATTTGCAAGGGTGAGGGAGAAAGAGTCTGTGACTTAACCACTTCCTTAGGTATCTATTTAAGAACAATAATAACAACCCTTCACATCCCTCTTCTTAAACTGCAAAGGACATGTGTTATAGATTTGCTGAAATGTGAGAGTACTCCAAGCTTAATTTAGCCAGAGTAAATCTAAGGTGGCCTTCTGGCTTTAATGGTTATACACCATGTGTGACTTTGGCTACTGAATGGGAATTCACACTTTCTGTCTGGTGCTATTTTAGGCATCTAGCATTGGCACAGGTCAGAGGATCTGTAGTTACGAGCTGATAGTATTTTAAATTATACTTCAAAGTGTAATTCAATCTCCCTAGATTGGTTTGTCTTAGTAGATATTTTTATAGAAGTAACTAATTGTAGGGTATTAATAGTATACTGTTAGTGCTGTATTTACTTAAAGTCAACAGAAGTTTTGATGTTTAAAGACATAGCATTGAAAAGTATCAGAGATGTATATTTGCCTGTGAGTTAAAGTAATAGCTGAGGTAGAAAACTAAAACAACCAACCTTCAAGCTCACTAGTAAGTGGTAGTTTTGTTAAACTTTAATTGAAGTGTGCTTAGGCATTCTGTTTCTTGCGTGAGAACTGAAATCAGAAATAAGCTTCAGTGTTGTATTTCCTGCTAAAATCATTTAAGTAAGTGATGAATTCAACTGCATAGTGGTTAAAGTGACACAGCATGGAGACACATCTAAATGAAAGACAGCATCTAACTTATTTTCCCCTTGTTCTGCTCTGATCTTGTTCTCACACAGGGTAAAGGTACTCAAATCATATTGTTGTATTCCACTAACAATTTAAAATGTTTTTCAAAGTATGTTGTGATTACAGAGATTCTTAGAATACTTCATTACCACTCCACATCTTGTTAGGCTAGTTTCCATAACCACCTAGATAAAGCAGATTGTGGTTCAGATATCATGCATTTCTGTATTTTTTGGTAGATTTTTTTTTTTTTTAAAAGTGCAAGTAACATCTGTCCTTTTCAATCTCTTCACAGCATCCAACCACTCCGACAGATGTTTCCAAAACCATACTGTCTGCTAGCATTTAAAGGAATACAGTATTTGCATAAATGCTGGGAATTCCAATCTTAGTACTTTCCATACTGTTTTAATTTTTTAAAATCAACATTTTTTTGTTCTATACCCATCATTTTGTTTTACTCCTCATAAAGCAGACATTGTGTGCACACATCTGTTAAATCTGGGCTGCATTTATTACAGTTCTGCTCTTCCAGAAACAGGAAGGATTAATTACCACAGACCGGCTCTAGAAGCACCCCCGTGTTTCTTAACGCACAAAATTAATTCAGAGTTGACAAAACTCTTTCAGACACAACCTGCTTCCTGCTGATGGCGCTTTATTAGCATATTCTTCCCAGAAAAAAAAAGCCTCATAGACCCTTTTTACCTCTCCTCAGAGTTCAATTTGTAAAGCACTGAGTGACAGGCAGCAAAATGGCTTGAATATATCTACGGCAAGTTGCCAATTCCTCCTGATAGAAGCACTTTGGAGCCTTTGTTCCGAGTACATTAAAGTCACAGAAGGTCCATGTACTGTAGACAGTACAGGGCAGGCAGGATGTTCACAGTAAGACAAAACAGCAGGTGATAAATGACATTAAATAACAGTGAGAATTTACCACAGACTAAATTAACTACTGGAGTGAAATGTTCTCAGCTCTAAGGCTATATTAACAGTGAATTTATAATCAGGTGATTATAATTCTTTTAAGTGTTCAAGGAAGTCTATATGTAAAAATGATCAAGACAGCTCTATTTAACTCCAGAGACAAGCTGCTGGAACGGGTTCTAAAAATGATAGAGAACAACTCTTCTTTTCAGCCTTGTTGAGTAATTTATACAGTAAGCACTTAAAAGTGAATTTGGTTGTTGGATACCTGACATGCTCCGTTTCATGAAAAATAAGAGCCAAAATAAGTTGTTCCTAGCTGGTCAAATTCTTGAAAAGAGGCTTCTGTTTCCAGTTTAAGAAACTTGCAATTGAAAATCTACTAGTTCTAAAAAAGAGGTTAATCACTGCCATCTATATAAATTCTTATTGACTTTTATGTTTTGTATGAATAATATTATAATTTAATTGAGAAAGTATATCACCAATTAATATTACTGCACAATCTCCTGATACTGTCTGGGTATGTGATTTCTGTATTAGAAAATAAATTTTTATTTATTATAAATAAAAATCAGAATCCTAAGGGAAAAAAATCAATTTTCTTTGGATTTCTGTATTTCATGAACATGTTACCATTCATTTGTCTAGTGCTTTTTTTCTCTATATAGAAAGACATTTTTTCAACATTCAATACAGACGTCTTTTTTACCCTGTTTCATTTGTGTAGAGTTAACACAGCTTCTCTAGAACATCTGGCAGAATCTTCACATTTTTTTTCTAGGAAAAGAGCACAAACAACTAAAGATAGTAAAACAATCCAAGCAATCACGGAAGATTAAAATGAGTAGAGAAAAACAAGACAAACGCAACAGGCAAAGATACGCTGGGCAAGAGCACTTTGAGGAAGAGACTAAATACTGTGTTCTAAGACTTCATGTTATTTCCACTTAAAAGTAACCTTTTTTTTTTATAAAGGATCCCTGCACTGATTGATGTGAGTATTTATTAAGACATACAAGAAAAAGGAACATATTCATAAAATTTAATCTATTTTATATTAAATTGGGCTAGTTTAATAAGCTTAATTGGACCTGGTGGCCTCACATGCAAGGATTTAAACATGGTTAGTGTCAGTGTATTCTGACAGCTGAACACAAGCGTCAGTGTATCAGTTCCTCTGAGGACTTCATCCATTCCTGTGAGGAGAGAAGATTGCAACGGCAAGTGGAAACCCATTCTGTAAATACTTAAAGCATTTGTTTATTCAAAGGTTATAATGTGGCTGTATAGCTTGATTTGTGAGCTTGGGTCTACAACAGAGATCAGTCTTAAAAGACAGCAGATATCAACAGCACTTTGTGAGTATGTAACTGGTAATTAGCTCTTTAACATGGTTACACATTACATGATATCCCAGCAATATGATACAAAGTGGCTATTCTCATCATGTCCACTAGGCTTGATAGAACAGAATTAAGAGACATAAAATAGACACATACGGTATCATGTTCTTATAAATTCCATATACTATTTTTCAATAGCTTTGCAAATATAGTTAAAACTTACAATACACTGTTTGTGAACTATGTTGATAAAAAATAAACTTCTTTCCTAAATCCAAGAGTTCTGAACTACAGTAGCACGATAAAACCAGCTTTGATAGCTATACTATCCAGTGTTCATAGTGGACTTGTCATCTTTCAGAAGAAATAATAAAAAAACCTGGGTTCCTATGATTTCTCCAGTAGTTAGATAGAGAAATAAACTATTCCATTTTCTTTTGCTTTTACCTTTTACTATCACTACATGATATCTATTTGTATTCTATATAAAGAAGATATTAAAAATGTGTTGTCTCTCTGTGCCTGGCCAATCAGTCATATGGATATTTCATGAATTTTGTTTTTTACTCTTTTAAATGCTTACATTTCAAGAGAAAAATACCAAGAAGAATTTCATTCCAGTAAAAAAAAACAGCATAGGCGATGTGTTGTAAGCATTAGTGAATTCTTCAACACAGGAAAAAAAATGTACTTACACATGTTCCTGAGGAGTGCGCTGGATCCAGCTGCCAAACACATCATAATGGGGTAGATCATGTTTTTCATTTTTGATACGTCACTATAACACAAGATCTTGCCAAGTGTTCTGTTTTTTAAAAATACATTCTGTATGCCAGATAATATTAAAAGCATTTTTTTTAATTAAAATACTTAAAACATATCAGCCCAAGATTAATATTCAGCCAGTCGTTTAAGCTCATAAAGTTCCATTAAGAGCATTAAGTTGTTGAAAGAATATTAAGTTGTTGAAACCAATGGAAAATTAGAAGCCAATTTGCAAGAAGTGTAACTTTATTGAATATTATGTCCTCTTTATTTAACCAATTTAACCAAAAACTATCTTGCAATTCGCAGAGCAGAGTCTTTAAGAATTGTCACATTTCTAGTCTAAAAGATTTCTGAGTTCTCAGATCACCTTACAACATCATCAAAATCATCCATAGTTTCCCCTCCCAGGTGGAGCAGTATTATCAGTGTCCAGCAGCCACATCTAAAAGCATATTCTGAATAGCATTTTCTTGTATCCCCCATTTTCTTGATTTAAAACAACAAGAAGAGAATTGTGAGAAGGAGAAAGTCTCCTCCCTTTGCACACAGGATAAACTTGAGACTTCCACGCCTTTTAAAACATTATTGGTCAATCACTTCCTATTTAAAAAAAAATATATATGGGATCGTCTTGCTCTTTGATATTGTTGGCAGATAGTTTCCTGTCTTTATTCTATTGTCATTTATACAAGGCACTTCCACATCTGCTTCAACAAAACAACACCACTAACAAAAGCATGTGCCTTAAAATTCACACTGACTTTAGTCTTGGATTTTCCATCAAAAGGTCAGGTTGCACTACAGGTCTTTCATCATTTTCTCTGTGGAAAGGTCTTCTGTATTTCCGATCTTGATGTTGTTGCTCGGGTGGATTTTTTTGTGTGTGTTTTGTTTTGTTTAAGTCCCTATACTTACTACATTAAGATAAATACGCATATGATGCAGTTCTCATCAGACACAGCTCTGCACCCTGTGCCTCACAGAAAAGCAAAGGTATGTAAATTGGCAATAGCAATTTGCTGTCTCTTCTCTGAATAGACTGGACCCCAACACAATCCTTCTGGCACTCTTTCATTCTGCTGCTGCTGTTTGCCATTGTGGAGCCCTCCCTGGCTTGTTCCTTGCTGTTAGCACTAGGAAATCTCACAAGCATTCAAAGGAAAAATGTCAAGGGTCATTCAAAAAAATCAAAAATCTCAATGTGTGTTTTTAAGAAACATATTATTACTCTTTAGAGATATACTAAACAGAGGACAAGGAAGCTACAAAAGCATATAACCCCTAATTCTGTGCTGATTCTTTTTGTTTGAAATGAACCTTTTGCATTTGTGAATATGAAAAGAAATCTCAGTATTAAGTGTTGCAGCAATCTTTAAAAATAAAATGATTTTTTGATTCTGAGTGTTGCACAGTTCTAGTAGTGCCACTGGTTTCTTATAAAATAGTCAGATGTCATTCAAAATGCAGGACACAGCTTTCTGCAAGTATTAAACGCTTATCTGTAAGCAAACAGCATTAAATTTATCACATATGATTTTCAATGGACTGCCCAGATTGCTAAAGAGTTGAAAACATCTCATTTTAAAGTCTTTTGGGAACATTAATTATGTTTTTTATAGTTACAATTTGTCAATTTTCCCCTGAATATATAGCAGCTAATTTAAATTTCCTACAGAATTTAGATAGCTGTGCCTATAAAGTAATGCATGATCCACAGCCCTAATATACAGCAGTGAGTAAATATATAGACCATGTAGCGTGTACTTCTGCTACCTGTCTCTCACAATGGTACATGTTTGGGAATTTGAAAACTAATTTTACTTGGCTCAGAACTCAATGTGTGCTACAGTTCTTTCAATCTCTAATGTTAAAAGCCTGACAAATGTTGTGTTTGATGACTCTGCACTACTTGCAACATGCTTATTGCACAAGGAAAGGATTTGACATCAGAATTTTATTCAACATACAAGCAATTTTGAATCACAAAAAAAACCAGCCAAGAATTAAACCCTTTTGCAATTTAGAATCTGGAAACCTGCAGCCATTACTCTGACTCTGTGAATATGGTTTCAGAGAAAAGTAATTAGGGACTGCATGCTTCTGTAAGATGTTTCCTCTTTTATGCTTCCACACATTTTTTCTGATGTACACCTAGTTAAGCCTAATCGCCATAGTCAACTGTTGCTGAAACTGATCCTGAACCTTTTATCAGTTCCAGTCAAAAACACTGCAAACAACAGGAAAATTCTAACTCCTTCATAACTCAACAAGGCTCTCTGAGGAAGTGAACGATTTTTGGCCCAAAGTCACTCCTGCTGGAGCAGTTGTGACACAGGGGCAGATCTTTAAAATCGTATTTCTTTCTTAGTAAGAAAAGCACAGAAATAATCTGACCTCAGTGAAATAAACAAATTCTTTGTGCATGGCCGGGGGGGAGGAGAGGTGGAATCACTGAAGCACCAAAAAGCAACATTGAGCTCAGCACAGGTTATTTATCTTGCTAAATACACAGGCGAAGTCACGCAATCTTTGTTCACTTAAAACTACCACTGATTCCAAAAGAAACTGACTACATAATTTCCTTCGCTATGAATAATTCTACTAAATGAATATATTTAATGCACATGAATATTTATCACTTCTAGCTTATGAAGTATTTCTAGTACTGAAATCATTGTGAGAGTAAAACAATATTCTGCATTTAAAAGGTCTTTCTACTATCTCTGTGTCTGTCTGCTGTTAAAGAAATTATACAATAATTTTAGAAAGCCTGACACATCTGCAGTGGAGTACAGATAATCAGAAGATTTTGAATCACATCAGACTGCTTACATGTTTCTACTGACATTAATGAAGTCAGTGTTTCTCATCTTGTCCCTGCCACAGTAAACTAACAATGCTGAACATAACTGAAGTACTTGCATAAGTATAATAGCAGGACATTTAATCTCTCAGATCTAGTTCAAAACTTACCAAAACACTTATTCAAGTTATTGCTTTATAAGAGACATCAATGATGGGATTTTTCGCATCAAAAGTCCCATGGAAATTTGCAATTTGGGAGCAAACGAAACAGATCATATTTTATTATTTATCTATTTCTATATGTTTTGTGGTCTATTTCTTTAAAAAAAAAAAAAAGAAAATTCTCAAAGTAAAAATTACCATTTTGCTGTTTTCTCTACTAAGAGCAGTTTTATATTTATTTACATTTGTTATTCACATGTGGGTGTGTAAATACATTAAATATCTACATAGTTACTATGCCATATGGAAAAGTCTATAGCATCTAAACCTTACCATAAGGCTGGATGTTTTTAATGAAGTACAGTTAACATTTGAAAGTTTCAGACTGTCTGACAGAGCTACTGGAAAGGACAAGGGACGTAGAGTTGTTTATTTTTTAGTTCCTGTAATAAAACCAAAGAGTTTATCAAGCTGTGTTTAGTTTGTTTTTTTGTTTGTTTTTTTTAAAGTGATCCAGGAAGCAGGGGTTGATCAAGAAAAAGGATCTGCACTTTGGTACATTTTAAGTCATTATGTGATATAGTGTACTACAGCAGGTCCTGCTAAGACACACTATTTCTGTCTTCCAGTAAATCTGTGCTAGAAATTATTTTTAGTTGCAGACAAGACTCAAAAAAACCCTATTTTTTTTCCAATATAAATATTTACTTGCTATACGTCCTTGGACAAAGGATTCCAAAGTCTGGTCAGCAGGTTATTGACAATCCTTATAGAGGCAGCTGCTGCTATGGGATCTGGACTGGTCATGTTACTCCATTTTTGTTTAGGGTAGCCGAAATCCTTTTTCCATGAAGGCAACAGCAAAAGCATTATCCAAATGGAAAGCAAATGAGCATCAAAATTCTATTGAACTGAGGTCAGTAATCAATTCTGCAAAATTCTAGGTGATGGAAACTGTGTATAGTAAGTAAACCAGAGTGTTGTGACTTTTTGACTCTTGATAATATTTCTAAACAGCCACTTAGTGTCTCTCTTTTGAAGTTTACTGGAGGGTTTTGAGTTTTCACTTGAATGCCTTCTTCTAATAAACCATATATTTGAAATAAATAATCAATTCAAATGTATTTTTTTACTTCTCAAAAGATTGACAAGTTTTATACTTCATCTGGGTTCCAACCACAATCCACAAAATGGTTTAGGATTTTATTGGAAACTAACTTCACTTCTTTGCAAGACTGGAATGTTTTCTGAATTTTGACTTTCAGAGGTTTAACATAAAATATTATTTTGCTCTTCTTTCTTTTTTTTTTTTTTTTGTACGTTCTTCTCCAGTCGCAGAACAAGTTCCAAAGCAAGCATCAAGAAAATTCCTACAAAACATATTCTCCTGAATTGATGTTTGAATTAAGATTAGGCAAAACAGACAAATTTTGCAGGGTTGAAAAGATAGCAAAAGAAATTAACATCATGACCTCTTGTCTAGAAGCCCAAGCTTTAATACTCTTACTTCATAGCTGAAGAGCAGTTCACACACAGACTAGTCATACTTTCCATATAAATATTGTGTTTCTGAGATTCAACTCAAATCTTAAGATTCTTTACATCTAACAATATGAAATCCCTGCTTGAGAGTACACTATTCCAGCTGTTCTAGGACTGTCTGAACTGTTGTCTCCGTTTAAGGCTCAGGGCAAGCCCCACAGAGCAGGATTCCTATCAGCCTTCTCTCCATCTCCCCTTTTCCTCCCAAGGGAGGATAAAAAGGAGAATGAGGACGAAAGTGCCTCACATAAAACTGCAAGTTAAGACTATAAATGAAATATAATAAGTAACAGTAGTAAACACGGAAAAGGAATATGAAGGGAAGAGGGATATATAAGTATACACAAAACCCGCTTTCGGATGCCAATGGATTGTGCAGAGCATGTGGAATCAGGCCCAGCCACCCTGAGATGCACTCCCAACAGCAGCAGCAGCACCAGCAGCACCAGCACCAGCATCAGCACCAGCACCAGCACCAGCACAGCCTGAGGGAGGAAGAAACAGGAAAAACTGAAACTTCCTGTCCCTTTGATGGAGTGTGGCAGGGAAGGGGACCCTCAGGGTCCTAGAGTTAGCACCTCTGCCTGGCTCCCTCAATCTGTTAACTCTTAAACCACAACAACTATCTTCTGGAAATTTACACTACTATCCATTAAGTACAGAAAATTAGATAACTGATTTTTTTTTATTGTTTAGGTATATTGAATATGGTTACTTAAAAATTACATTTCTTTGTGCCATGATTGAGCTATAACCTGAGAATAGTAAAAGCTTTCTTTTCCTGAAAAGAATTGGGAAACACCATAAGGAATGTTGGACAACAAACTTTGAGAAAGCTAAAGCTAGGGAAAATAAATTCTGTCTGAACTCTAAACTTAAAGCACAACAAAATGTAGTGCTACGATGCATATTACAATTCAATCATCTGAAATCCAATTGTTTTTTTCATGTCTCAAAAGTAGAAACTGGCCTCATAACAGTAAGTGCTGAAAATTTAAAATTATTAAGATGATTGGGAATTTTGCTGAAGTGCATAAGCAGATCCTTTGTGTAAATGTTATATTACAGAATCCTGTATGTGACCTAAGAACCTAAGAAAGACAAAGGCAGTCCTCAGACAGCTGGACAGAGCTCCAGCAATTTTGTTCAGCACACTGGTGGCTTTTTCATGTTATGGCCTTTCCTCTCGTGTCAGCAACATTTCCTTCTCTTTTCTGTAAGACCTCAGCTGACAATCATTTCACATGGGACCCTTTACAGAGTGTTTTTCTGCTCCCATGTCTTTTTGTACACTCCCATGACTCTCCCCAACATATCTCTCAGTGCGGAATTGCTGTAATTTACACTGCTGAGCAGAAAAACTCTCTCCGTGTCAGAATGGAAGAAACAGAAAAGTCAGAAGAAAATAAAATGCAGCCATACTAGGTATGTTTCTTAAAGTACACTGTCTTGCTTCCTGTTCCTTCTCCTTTACCAGTCATGTCATCTCAATGGTGCCTCCGGGTCTTTCAGTACTTTTTTTCTTCCTGATATTCTCTAAATTCTTGTCAGCAGGCGAATGGCTTCTTCTTGTTTAAATTCCTCAGGTTACAGGACAACTCAGCTTCTTGATTTGCTGTGAGAAGAGATAGATCCGTATGTTATTAAATTCATACAAAGATTTCTCCCAAATTATTTTCAATGAGCTTCTTGTAACAAATATTTTAAACTAATTTCATATTTTTATACATATGATAAAAAATGAAGCTACCTCAAATGAAAGAGTAGGATGTATGTATATCTCAGTTGATAATACACTTAATTATATTGCTTTAAATCACAAACTTCTCTTTTATTCCCTGCTGTTCATTATATCTATTATTTTGTCATCAGGTAGAATTGCTTGAAAAATGTGTTTGAAAAATCTTCCATGTTTTTTTTTTTTTTCTAACCATGATATATGGTAAAGTTTAAAACAATTTAGTTAACATTTTAAATGGTAGGAGTCACACAAAGCAAAAGTTCTTTATTTTTTGCAGAGGAAGAATTTGTATACCTGTGAAATATTAAGGAACAGAGATAATTAAAAACTTATTACACATGAAACAAGTTAAAAGCATCATTAAAAGAACTGAGAAAGAGGATTATATATATTGCTTCCTCCTTAGTCTTTAAGAAACTGTACATATGTAGGCAATTTTCTAGGTCTAGAATATTTCTGGTGAATTCATTACAGTATAATAATGTACTTTCATAACAAAACTTACTTTTGACAATCAATACCCTGTTTCTGCAGAATATTGTTCACTGTCAGCTGTAATGTTGGAACGTACTAGCTGACCGGTTCCTAAATATTGTTCCAGCACTTCTCTTAAATTTTTATATATTCTTACATCTATTTTCTCACAAGTAGTTTTACAAAGAAAAATTCTCAGCTACGTAAAACATCTGTGTCAGATTAATAGTGACAAAATGAATAAAGCTCCATAGGAAATACTAACTTGTATGAACGTGCTTTCTACAGGAATTGATCTGCTATTAAAAAAATCAGGATCAGGTTCAAGAACATTGTGAACTCTAGAGGGAAAATCTAACTGCGCTCTCCGTGTGGGTAGAGGATCCACTGTGAAGTGGAATCACTGCTACTTCTGCAGCCATGCTCGAAAGAGGTTTAGGAAATCAAAGGTGACCAAAGGCTGGCACAGCTCACTTTTGTGAGGTTCGGTGCTTACCTTCACACAAGGGGCTGGTGCAGGTTGCTGCGTATTGCAATTCTATGTAATGTTTTATCACTTTAACTCTACTGGGGGTGTGGAAGCATATACCATCACTTCAGTCTAGACTTCCCAGTTCCCACTTGACTTTTTCCATTATTGAGGGCCAAGCGCCAAAACTCCATACCCAATACAAAACAGATATCCATTCAAAAGATTTCTCCTTTATATCTATGTATGCTTTATATTTCTTAAGGAGCAGTGTACTTCATGATAACAATGGAAATGACAGTGAAGTTATTAAGAAACACATTTGTGTTGCTGCAGAAATCTCTCTTCTGTTTATATCGTAACTCATTCACCTGTGTCTCCCTGTCTCCCTTCCTCTCTGAATCATTCATGTGTCAGTCTACCCTTACAATTCTGCTTTGTTCTTTGATAGGTATTATCTAAAGAAGCTAGGCTCAGATCTGAACCTGTGATACACAATCATAAAATTAAGGAATCATTTAGGATGGAAAAGTCCAAGCATAACCCTTACACTACCAAATTCACCACTAAACCATGTCCCTAAGTGCCACATCTACACGTCTTCCCTGGTAACCTGTTCCAATGCTTGAAAACCCTTTCAGAGAAGGCTTTTTACTTAATGTCCAATCTAATCACTCCTGGTGTAACTTGAGGAATTTCCTCTCATCCTATCACTTGTTACTTTTGAAAAGAGACTGACCCGCAACTCACTACAGTCTACTTTCAGGGAGTTGTAGAGACCGATAAGTCTCACTTGAACCTTCTTTTCTCTAGGCTGAACAACTCCAGTTCCTTCAGGTGCTCCTCACAGAACTTGTTCTTTACACCCTTCATCAGCTTCAATGACCTTCTTTGGATATGATCTAGCACCATAATATCTTTCTTGTAGTGAGGGGTCCAAAACCAAACCCAGTATTTGAAGTGTGGCCTCACCAGTGCTGAGTACAGGAGGACAATCATATCCCTAGTCCTGCTGCCCACACTATTTCTGATACAAGCCAGAATGCTGCTGGCATTCTTGACCACCTGGGCACACTGCTGGCTCATATTCAGCCCGTTTTTGAACGGAATCCCCTTGTCCCTTTCCACTGAGCAGCTTCCCAGCTTTTCCCCAAGGCTGGAGCATTTCATGGGGCTGTTGTTGCCAAAGTCCAGGACCCAACCTTTAGCCTTGTTAAACTTCATACAAGCGGCCTTGGCCCATCAGTCCACCCTGTCCAGATCCCTCTATAGAGCCATTCAAGTCTCAAGCAGATCAGCACTTCCACCTGACTTGGTGTTGTCTGCAAACTTACTGAGGGTGCCCTCAAAGCCTTCATCTGGATCATTGATAGAGATGTTACAGAGAACTGACCCAAATACTGGGGAGCATCGCTTGTGACCGGCTGCGGACTGGATTTAACTTCATTTACCGCTATTCCTTGGGCCCAGCCATCCAGCCTTTTTTTCACTCACTGAAGAGTATGTGTGTATTTTACCCAGCAAAGGGTGTGTATATTTGAGGTCAGAAGAGGCCCATGACTGAACATGACCCAGTTTAAGTCTAGCAGTCCTAAAATTAAAGATTTGCTTGACATTGTGAAGAACATTCATACCATCTATGTTAGATGTCAAAGCTACATCTGTTCTTGTCAACAGAGAGAAACAGTTGCTTGTAGAAGGCATGTTCAGGCAAGAGATAAATATGGGCTTGTTCTCAATCAACTGTCATAAAAACATCTTCTCTTTCACAAGCTAGACAGAGAGCCCAGAAGCACTTAGTTTGGTAGTAATATTTCAAATATTTCATAATGCTAGTAGTCTCTTGAATTGCCTTGGTTATACGTCTTTTGTTTCTGCCATGTTAACCCAAGATGTATCAAGACACAGATTTATAGACAGCTATTTCAAAATATTTCCATGATGAAATCCAATACCATCTGTATTTAAGCTGCTGTGTGAGGAACCTCTTATTCAGCATTTCAACAACATTAGTGTGAAGGTTAGAAGGTTCATCTGAAAAAAAAAAAAATCATGGAAAGGAAGAAAATTCAGATACAGATTTCTCAAACTTCTGAGTAAAATTAAAGTCCTCCTCTTGTTAATCATCAGATGAAATAACATTGAAAAAGTATCAAGAAAGTTCTCAGCAGTCCTCCAAAGCTGAAAATAAAACAGTGCAGGTCCTTGGAACACTAAAAGAGGTGACACCACAAGAAGTAGGAAAAGGAAAAAGGGTAGAGGAGTCCTAATCTCCTCTTGAAAAGGAGATCAGTTCTCTTCCTCTCGAGGGAAAGAACCAGGAATCCATTCTATTTTTTATTCTCTATCCATACTCTTGTCCTTCATTAACAGGTAATACCTTTTGCTGCCCATACCAACACTGCCATTGTACTCTCCAACACACTGTTCATCACCCTTTACCCCTTCATCAAACTAACCACCTGACACATTTTCTGATCACTTACAGATGTTCTTTTCCTTCAGACATATCCTCATTAAAAAAAAGAAAAAGAAAAAATCCTTCTTCATTCAATAGGAATTAAATGTATTTCAAAAGTAAAAACATTAATTAAAAAAAAAAACGCAAGAAAATTTTTTTGATTAATAAGTAATTCAATCCCTAACATGTTTTTTTCATAATAATCATTGAGGGATATAGCTAAAGGACTACATTTTCTGGTTTTGAAACCTCCTGCTAACACAATAAATAAAAAAAAAGGAAAAAAAGATTTTTAGCTTTTAGTTTAAATAGAACTGTACATTTCTTAGGTGAAGATCAGTACAGTCTTAACAGAACCCCAAGTACTGTCTATTTCCAGATTCTTTTTTTTTTCCTTGCAGGCAGGAATATTTATGAAGACAACTAGACAGAGAAGGACGGAGGGAAAGAGAGGAAGGAATTGGAAAAGAAAGAAAGGAAAGGTACAAGCATGCACTCATTACCATGCATAATAAATGTACATAGAAAGTTAAAGAGTATTTTGGGGAAAAATAGCTATTTGTTTCATTCATATCTCCCATTTATATAGAGGAGAAAAATTTTCAAATAGAAGAAAACTGAATGTTTTAATGATCCTGTTAAGATTTACCTTCTAATTTTCCTCTTTTACAGTGTTTTCTTGAAACTCTAGTTTAAGGCCTAGTTTAGGCCTAAGGTTCTAGTTTAAACAAGAAACTCTAGTTTAACAGTTGTGTTAACAATTCATAATATTGAGTATTATATGGTTTTGTTTTTGTTTGTTTGTTTTTTTACTTTTGTGTCCTGTTTTGGAATAAGGGAGAGGAATCATATGACTGTGTTGCAAAAGCATCCAGTTATTGAAGTTTGACTCTCTATTGTGATCTATTTTCCTCATTGGAGGTTCCAAGGAAGGCAGGTCTACATCCTGTACAAAACTGGAGGTGGAAAGTGAAGTCACCATTCTGCCTTAGAGGATAATCTCGATCCTCTTTGAAGAATTTCTGCTTATTTCAAAGAGAAGCCATTTGTTCATTATTCCAATAAAGAATGCTTGTTAAAGTAGTGGAATTTAAATTGGCCATTTGTGGTAAAATGTCATCATTATTATTATTGTTATTATTATTACAAATTGAAAGCTGAAATATATTTTTTCTTAAAATTTCTTTTCTACCAAAATATATTAATTTTTTGAAGACATAAATTGAAAACCACATCAACTGTCATAGGGACAAAAAAAAACCAACAAAAAAAATGAATAAAATTAAAATGTCTATATAATGATAGTAAAATAATTTTAAAATACACAAAAGTTTTCAAATTAAATAATTAAAATATTCTGATCTGGTTTTTGTCATCCATGAGTGTTAACTGCATGCAGAATAACAGAAATAATTTTACCTAGTCCTTGTTCTGCAGATTTACTTCCATGTTTGTCAACTCTTTTGTTCAAATTCTTCAACAGTATTTACATTTTATGTAAAATTCAAGTTTGGGAAAAGAGGTCACAGAAGAGCAAATGCTAAGAGGAACATTTGGCAGAAGGATAGTGTCAAGTTGTTGGTGCCTTCCAGATTAGTCATATGATCATAAAAGTCGTACCAGAAACTCATACGTCACAACATACATCTGAAAGAAACTTGGCAAGTCTGTTTTTTGTTTCTTTAACCATATCTTTGCTATATTCCTTACATTCTGCCTCTTTTGTTTATCCTCCTCTTTCACCCGTGTAACATGTCAGAAATATTTTCCATATCTACCTTCAATGAAAATTTATTGAGATGGTAGAGCATAGTAAATGTTTAAACCTAGCAAAACTTCTCTGTATCTTAAGTTTTATTTGCTTCTTTTGCATAATCCCTTAAACTGAGTTAATTCCAATATCACTATTTGATGAATTTCACACTACCACCTATTTTTGAACCAGCACATGGAATTTTGTTGGTGACAAACCTCAGCTGAGCTAGTCTTTCCGGTAAACGTGATTAGAATAAATTTTACTTTAGTTGCCTACAACTACAAATTTTTTCTTATAATTTTTCTTAGTATGCCAGTCAGCACTATCTCCTCACCACTTTCAGTTCCTTTCTAAACAGTTGCCATCTTTACAGCTGATAAGAAGACCTAGTTTAATTACCACTCTGTCATTCAGGGCTCATTAGTGTGTGCTATCAATAGCAATACCTAATGCCAAAGATGCAGGGGTGCTATTTTTTAAAACGTGTTTTTATCTGAAAATATAGCAAAATCACATCTACTTTGTCTTTTTTTTGAGCAGTAATGTGAGTTAAATTAGATGCTCTTTCCTTTTTCTTTATAGACACTGTTGCTTTTTTCTTTATTTTTTATTATTTATTTAAACACTTGTACTCTGTACAGTCTTCAAAAATTTAAACTCTGCTATTGAAAGACTACATCCTTCAATATGAAAAAAAAATTTACAACGGCTCTGTGTACTCTTTGTTCTCTGCTGCTTATAGTAACTGAACCTTGACAAGGATTTTTTTGCTTGCTAGACTGACTTCAGTTGTGGATTAGAACATGTGAGTCTGTATAGCTATTGGGAGACCAGTGTGAAATACATCTAATGGAGTAGTAAAACCACAGTCTAAATCTCTGTATATGAGTTTGTTATTCTGTTCTTCTGTTTTGCTTCAAGGAAAGGCAAAGCATATTTGGATGCGGTTCATTTAAAATAGATCAGACAAATTAAGATCTATAAGAGATGTGGAAAGGAGATAATATGTTTTCTAAATTATGCACATGATAAAAATAATACATTGAGAGGACTTTCTTGGAAGTTGTTTTGTTTTTACGTATAACTTTCTTTCATTAAACAAGCCAGCTGAGCAGATAAACTGATCTCGCACATCGTGTGACACCATGAGAGTAGCACAATACTGCTAACACACTTTAAAAACATTGGATTTTGCCAACAGGCTGAGACCTATTGTCTATATTTTCTAGTATCTTGGCCTTGGTAATTAAGATTAGTAGATCTTTCAGACTTTCTAGAGAGGGCTATAGAAATCTCTGCAGTAGATTTACTCTGAGTAAATATCACAAGGTAGCTTTACTTTCATTGGCAATATTTAAAGAATAGCTTCTTTTCAGACGAGAGTTTTCTCTATCTTTTACTTAAAAGCTCAATTTCCGCACACTGTTGACCTCAACTTCAGCATAGATTTTGACATACTTTGACTCGATGCCTTTAGGGATGATAAACAGCTTGATTTACAGAGCTTGAAACAACTGAACAGGACAAATGACTTCATGTACCCCCTTTTCACAGGTTTTCAAATCAAGCAGTTCAGTAAGTATTGAACATCAGTACTACTGGAAGAAAATAAATAAAACAGGGAGCACATAAACCCAGAAAGAATGCTAGTAATATTACACTCATTTGTATGCAAGCAACCTGTCAAAATGTCAGTGTACAGTATCTTCCAAGACCTATAATAAAGTAATAGATTTGCAATTTTCTCAGTGCAAATCTTAGTGCAGATTAATGAAATGAAAGCCAATGAAAATCACTTTTTAAGCAGAAAAAAAAAGAACATTCAAAATGACAAAAACAGTAATTATACATTAAATTTTACAGTTGTAGAATGATATTACAAATTGTAAGAGATCTCCTTTTTCTAGCTTAAATAAAGTGGAAAACCTCTACCTCCTAATCATGTATTTGTTCACAAATCATGCTCCATGAGACCATCCTTTTTGGCAGTGTCCCAACTAAGTGCACAGATATACTTTCAACAGTGGCTGACAAAAAGAGAACAACCACCTGAAGTTGTTCATTGAAGTCAAAACAAATTCTAGATTCACATTGATTATGTAAAAATGACCAGAAAAAAAATATATTAATTTCTTCTGAATACTTTAGGGGGAATGAAGGAACAGCAGATAGACTACATAATATCATTATCTGAGAATTGCATAGTCACAGAATGGTTGAGGCTGGAAGGGACCTCTGGAGGCGATCTTGTCCTTCACAAGCAGGGCCACCTAGAGCCAGTTGCCCAGGACCATGTGTTTAGGTATTTTTCTAAGTATCTCTAAGGACTGTACATCAGGTACTGGTATATGGAGTTATTCAAGCACCATGAGGTGCATGGGTACATGTGCAGCATTTTGCACTTCCCCTTGTTGAACTTTATGAGGTTCCTGTCAGCCCTTTGCTCCAGACTCTCAAGGTCCCTCTGAACAGCAGCACGACTTTCTGGTGTGTCTGCCATTCCTCCCAGTTTTGCAGCATCACCAAAATTACTGAGAGTACACAATGATCCATCAATCAGATCATTAATAAAGATGCTGAAACTTTTCAAAAGAACTTCACTGACACCTGCAAATTTAAAATACATACACTGATGAACAAACTGAGGAGTCCAATACTTGTAACAACTATTTCTGTTGAAGACATGTGACTGTATGTGCTTTAGGACTATTTCAGTTATGTTTTTCTATTATTTTTTTCATACCATTCATGTCCATATTCTATTTTCAGCTCAGATGTCTGCTTTTCTGCTTAGGTCATTCGCTTTTGATTTCTCAGTAGCACAGACAACTGAGGTAGAGAACCTTTTATATGCAGTTATTTTTGTAAAATCATTGTAAATTTGTAGGCATAACACATTCCTCACAAACATGATGCTTTTGTTAATAGTTTCATTTAACTGACCTTCATTTTAATTACTTACCACCATCGCCTTTATTAAAACTGTGTGAGGAACCTTTAAAAATAATAGTGCCAATGTCAATCACCCCAGAACCCCCCACAAAAACGTTCTTCAAAATGATCAATTAAGGCCTAACTACCAATGCAATGCAGCTAGGCAGACTGGCTGAATTTGCAGCCTCCAAAGCAAAGTATACAATTAGGTTTAAATGCCAAACTTCACATGCCACTAAAGTGGCTGTACATTAAAAACCACAACAAAAAAATCCTTGTGAATTCCGCATGCATGATGAATAGACTTAAGAATTTTGGTGAACAAAAGCTATTCTGCTACACTCATTTGCAAAGGATATAATTAGTCGTTCTTTCAGTTTCCTGGATAAAGATGGCACATATGAAAAATAATAGGCTGTCAATACCCAAAAGGATTAGAAGTATAATTTTAACAAAGGAATATATTTAGGACAACAACAACAGATTTTAGCTGAGTATCTGTAGTGTTTGAGAAGATTTTATGCCAAGAAAGATGTACTCGGAATTCATATGATAGGTGTTTTTTCTGCCTTGTTAATTTTAGTCCTCTTGTTCTAAAAACGTCTACAATGACAGTAGCATTTTGCTACTGCATTTACTGTGGTTTTAGGAGCACAGACTTGTTACAGTGAAAATTCACCTACAAGTTATGTGAGAGACTGCTTTGTGTGCATCCATCACACAACCATGCACACCCTAGATACTTTTAAAAGTTTCTTTGTTTCAATCCATACCAGTATAAAGGAGTTCATGCCATTCTATATCCATGGGTGTGACAGAGAGAATAACAAATTTGAAAGAGTAAAATGAGTCTAAACTGAGAATAAACATCTATGATTTCTCTCTGGATTTTAATTACAGATAACATTATTGTCCTTTAGATTCATATTTAAGGTTCCTTGATAAAAGCATATGATTACAATACATCGTTAAAAATTATGATAGTATTTGTAGTTAAAATTGGGGGGGGGGGGGGAAGTCCTATTTGCCATGCAGCAAATAATAACTCCTATTTTCAGATCATTTTTAGACTGTTTCGGACTCAGGATTTAAACCTCATTTTACTCATTGTCTCTGTTTAAGGCTCAGGGCAAGCCCCACAGAGCAGGTTTCCTATCGGCCCTCTCTCCCCCTCCCCCTTCCCTCCCAGGGGAGGATAAAAAGGGGAATGGGGAAGAAAGTGCCTCACATGAAACTGGACGTTAAGACTATAAATGAAACACAATAAGTAACAGAGATAAACAGTGAAAAGGAGTATGGAGGGAAGAGGAATATACTTTTATACACAAAACCCTCTCTTGGGTGGTGATGGATTGTGTAGAGCTCGTGGAGTCAGGCCCGGCTGCGCTGAGGTGTACTCACAGCAGCAGTAGAGCCTGGGAAGGAAGATCTCGAACTTCCTGTCCCTTTTAAGGAGTGTGGAAGGGAAGGGGAGGGAATTGAAGCTACGCTCTGACCCGTCAGGATCCTAGAGTTATCACCTGTCCCCCCTCCCTCAATCTGTTAACTCTTAAACCATAGCACTCATATATGAGTCTTCCTGTTGGAAGTGTTAGTCACTAGCTACTCAATTAATTAAGCAAGAGATAAAAACTGTATCACTGCACTTTAAGTGAATGTCCTGAACTATATTGTATTCTGGACTTAATTTCTGTATGTTGTTTTTAAAAAAATATCCTGGCTTTTCTCAGTGTAGAACAGAAGAACATTGGAAATTTTATGACTCTAAAGCTTCAAGGATCTTGGAATGAAATATCTTACCTGCTTCTTGCAGATTGCTATCATTGACTACAAAGAAAAAGAAAAATTGTGAAGGGCAGAAAAAGCCTCACAGAAGTTTAAAAGTCTGAAATGACATTGTTAGATCTACATGAGACGATTAGGTTCCTGACTGACCCCTGGCTTGAGGTCATGCTGTGAAGCAGAACGTGAGGAGCTGTTGGAGATATTCCATGAGAAACTGACAGTGTAAATGACACACATCCCTGCTGATAGAGGTTATTAATAAGCATCATGATGAAAAGCTGGATGTCATAGTTGGGTAAGAGGAAGTTACTTTAGAAATGGAGAGCAGAACTGTAATTGGCAGTAGCGAGTTGTTATCAATATTGTCAGTCATTGTCAGTAAAAACATAAAGCCAAGACTGCATAGACAAATGTATTTTGGTATAGATGTAACAAATCTGGGAAAATATAATTAGCGACAGTCTGTCCACGTAGGAGATTATTTGGACAGAGAAAGGGAGGAATGAGGGCAATGAAAGAGAGCATGAGGAAATAGGACGGGATAATAAAACATGGAGATAACATAATTTGGCCTATCTGAAGCTATCTATTGCACAGCCCTGTCCTTGATCATTGTAGCTGAAGAAGGGAAACAAATCAAACTTACTCTTCTGATCAAGTCACATGTATTGAACCTGTTTCAATAACCAGAAGGGGTAAGAGGAAGTGGGATATTTTTCCTCGCTAGCAGGAGGACACCCAGGACAGAGTGACCAAGCATCTTTATATCACTGTGTCAGTGCCCATTCCAGGCTTGGTGTCATAAGCATCTTTCCAGCAACTTCCTAGAAGACATCCAGATGGATTACTTCAAGAAGCAGAGCAATTCACTCCTCCTACCCCATTTATACTCTCCTCTGCCTTTGCCAGGTGAGACAAAGGGAAATGCACTTTTTTTTTCCTTTTTTTCAGAGTGACCCGCTATCAAATAGTGCCAGTTTGCTATTTATCCTACTGTATTCAACTAGAATAACTGTTCAATCTCAATTTTGAGGGATGACAGCCTTGAAAATGACTGTATTTCCTTTTCTTTTTGCTAGCAGCAAGGTACCTTTGGGTTCAGTGAAAGAAGGCTGATTCTACTTATTTCACATCTTCAGCATTTCGAAGAGACAGTCTCATTTTTCTGCTAAATGCATGTACCTGGCTATATCTCCACAGAACCCTCTCTCTGTTCGGCATCCGTTTTATTCAGCCGCTACCACTTAGCCATTTTGCTAATCATTATGAAGAGATGACTAGCCATCCAGCAGATCTGACTGACAACAATAATAATATAATCTCATCATACACACAGATTAATTCACATTAAATAAATCAGACTATGTCAGCTATGTAAAAGTGTAACACACTATTTTGTTGTCTAGCTATATTACTCTGAACCATCTTATTTCCCAGTTGCTCTACTGTAACAGTTAGTTCCCCAGCCTCTCTAGTCCCTGTTGAATTATCTGAGCTTTCCTCATATGCTTCGTGCTGTCCATCCTACTTCCAATTCCTCCCCATACTCTAGCCATATAACTCATACGACTTCTAGACAGGCAAGCGGCTGACTGTTTTGCGGATAATCCAGGGCTACATGCATGCTGACTTGTTAACTGCACAATGTCAAGCAAAATGGAGAGTTGTAACAACCTCATTTTCTCTGCTTATCGAGGGAATTGATAAGATATATTTTCATTTAGTTAGACATTGTTTTTCACAAAGACTTGTAGGAACTTCCTACCTTTCAAAGTTCAGACTCTCTGTTAAGTCTGGTTTAAATCAGCCAGAGTTCACCTATTAAGAGGAATGGTTAGGGGAGATAAAGAAAGATTACAGAGTAGTTGCATATTTCCTTGTTTTCTTAGAGAAATATGCAAAAAATTGTTCCAAATCTTTGCCTTTTTTTCATGACATTCAGCTAATGTGTCATAATTCATGATATACGCTGACTGCACCTAAAGGCTCTCAACTATAATTGTGAGGAGCACAGTAGAATGCTCTTCATGGAGACCAAAGGGTCCATACTGCAGACAGTATAAAGAAACATTAAAAAAATTAAGTAAATAATAATTTCGGTAATAAATAAAAGCACGTCCAGTTCCTTAATTTCACTTTAAGAGTAGATGAAGTGATTAAAGACACAGGACATTAAGTCTTGGAAAGAAACATTTAACAGAAAAGCATCAGAGGATATGAGGACCTGGTTTTACGATGCTAAGGGTTTGGATATTTGAGGTACTAGTCAGCAAAAACAATGGATGTCTTTTTGTGCTGACTAGAGATGCATGTATTATGTGAAGGATGGATTAGGGAAGCATGGATGCTGCTGCATGTGACTACTTGATATTCTAGATGTTGGTATCGTGATTTTTTAACATGATCACATTTCAATCATGGCATTCCCCAAAGATGAGATCTGCTTTGTCACCACTGAATAAAGCAAAAGGTGATAGTGCTATATCTGATGTATTTCTTAGTCAAGACGAGATTTCTATAGCATGGGAAAGCAGCACATGTGATGAGGCAACAAAGAAAGAAGACACTGTATCTGTCTCTCTTCTGAGTTCCAGGAACAGGGTGAACTTTGATGGAAAGGGTTGGTAAGAAAGAAAAGAAGAGCTATTTGACAGAAGTAGAGCTAGATTGACTTTCCTCAAATATCTCAGGAATACAGCAGCAGATGTCATGTATGGAGGAAAAGCAGGAGAAACTGCAGATGTGACTTCAGGAAGAGTAGCAAAAATATAATTTGGTATGTTTCAAAGTGCAAAGTTTTCACCATTACAAATCTCTGAGCGAAAGCTTATTTTTCCATTCCTTCCTACTAATTACCCTTTCACAATAGCAAATCAGGTTAATATGCACCAAAGTGTTACTATTTAAATATCAACACACTTACTTTCTTAATTTATATACAAGTAGCTATTCAATTTCATTTATTTACAGCAACAAAGATATTACCATTATGTGATAGGAATACATGAAATTTTTTCATCACTTAGGTTTTCTGTAATCTTTGCATCAGAATCTTTAATTATTTCTTTATTATTTTCACTTTTGAATGTCTGCTTTCATTTCGAAGAGCAGCTAATAATTGAAGAAGTTGACAATATTTTCTTTTTTTTTCTTGGAATTTTAAGGCAAAAACTGTTGACTGATTTTCCTTAGAAGATAGGGAGGAGACAGGAGAAACAATTCTGATCTTAAAATCAGTTCCAGCTTCCGGACACTATGGGCTGTTCTTCTTAAACTGAACTATAGGAGCAGCAAAGATTTAATTCACCACATTTGTGTTTTCTCAACCTTAAGCTAGATATGAACATGGTGGATAGGACACCTCTTAAACTAGGATTGTATACAATCTCAGTATGAACAGCTTCTTGAGAGGTGGTAGATACCCCATCCCTGGAAACATTCAAGGTCAGGTTGGACTGGGCTCTGAGCAACCTGATCTAGTTGACAATTTCCCTGGTCATTGCAGGCAGGGTTGAACTAGATGACCTTTGAAGGTCTATTTTATGGTTCTTCAGCTTAAGGTCCATACTACCATCAGGCAGTTTCCTGACACGATAGCTTTTTACCTCCCCAGAAAAGAAAAAGCCAAAGTCTACTGCAGGAAAAATACTTAGTCCATATTCAGTTGTATCACAAAAAAGCTGGCATTCACATACAAGGAGAAGGTATTCAGGGAGCTGAAAACTATATAAAAAAAAAGAGCTGTCGTAAATAACTGCATGTGTGTGCACACTTGTGGTGACAGTATGTAGTGATACATTTGAGCACTGGGTTGGGAATATGGGAGGGTACAAGGAAAGTAGTAAAATTAGATACCTCTAATACGCCCATTCCTGCGCAGTGTCTGAAATAGCATCCATGTTTTCTACGCTATCTTAATGTCCTAGGCAAAGGAGACTACACTGAATTGTAAATTTTAGACAAAAAGTGAAATTTATTAAAGAATTATTATATTTTCAAATATCCAATTTCCCTTTTTGCCATTTCAGATGAAATAAAAGCTGCCCAGGCTTGGTGAAGTGCTTAGTTCAATCAACTAGTTTGACATCACAAGCAGAATATCGTATCTGAGTTAGTCTTAACACTGACTGGTTAATATTTTTGAAATGTGAGTAGTAAAAGTCTAAATGACCACAAAGGATAATGATTTCCTCTGAAGCACTTCAGAAGAAAAAAAAAACACCACCACAATAACAGACATTTAAAAGTATGTTTATTTCATTATACTCCTAGAGTTCAGTATATGGTTTGCTTTGCTTTTCTGAAGAATTCATGAGCCTTACTCATAACTAGAAATGAGCTGTAATTTTTAATTGGACTGCTTATGAATCTGTTAAAGGAATAATTTAAGTGTTCCATCATTTGTTTACACAGAGAAAGGTGGGGAAAAAAGTGGGGGATGAACAAGAGTTAGAAAAAAAGCCTTTATAATTATCATCATAAAAATGATCACATAAATAGAGTATTTTTTATGACTGTTTTTCGTAGTTTATAATATATATTGTAGTAGATAGAAATAAAATAAACCACATACATTGAAATTCTCTGGTTTTTTTATTTCTTTCTTCTTCATCACTGTAATCAAGAATATGAAAAAAAGATTCCAACTTGGTATATATATAAAGATTTTTGTGTGGCTAAATCATACACTGACATTATTACATGAACATTGACAGACTTGGAGCAATTGACCTGAATGATCAAAAAGACACTGAAATATTGTATAACTGATAAACATTTTTTTACAGTAACTAGAGAGAGAGTGTATCCTTTACGTTGTGTAGGGTGTACTATGAATAGAACCAAATGAATTCTCCGTGAATACATTCATATTATACTATAAAATGTATGACAAGTGCCTAGAAAAAAAATGCTATGGAATCAAGTCACAGAAGCACTTTAAAAATAGTTAGAATATGTTGCATATGTCACCGCTAAGCAAAATTGTTATAAATAGCAAGCAAAACTCGTGACTTGGTACGAATAACATTAGATCTGTATAGATAAACAGAATAGGATTTTTTTTAATTTAAACTTAAAAAAAAAAAAAATATTATTTAGACATTCATACAACATCATGAAATATGAGTTACTGAAAAAGCAATCAGCTTAGACAGCTCATTAATCTTTCTCATACAAATATTGTGATCCCTCTATCTTTCCTCAACAATTTTTATGTGTATGATTTAGGGATCAAAGAAATGATAACTAGTTTCCATGACAGCTTGAGATACAATGTGTTCTGCAACATGATGAACAATTAAATTGCAATTTAATTTCCCTTATTATTTTCTGGTAACATAACATTAACAAAATAAATATGCTCTGATTGTGCAACGTAGGCGAAGCAGTTTCCTGCCTTAACACTACATTCATGCATTTGATGAAACTAAACAGATTTCCACTAGTCTAAATAATCTGTACTGATACAGTATTCTTTCACAGAGCCTAAAATTATGTCTCCACAGCCCTCATTTTGTAATGAGACCCAAACTGGCTCTCATGGAGCTATCTTGTATACCAGAAACAATGCAGCTGGAGTGCTCCTCCCAGGTTGTGTTAAGAGACTGTTAAATTGGCTTCAGTATTTGAGTCAGCTTGTTCAGAATTTGCTAATTTGGGTATTTCCAAGCAGCCCTATTTTGCTAAATGCGCTGATGAAAATGCTGCCATTCCTTCCAGTAGACTTTGGACCATGGTCCGAACACCGTGAATTAATAAATTCCATACACATAAGCTATATGTAACTCATTTTTTATTTTGTTCTTAACACAATGAGCACTGACAATGTGCAATTTTGTTACAATTGCAAGGGTCAAGTTCCTTTTTTTGATTCAGAAGGCTGGGAAAAGGATCTATAGTTAGTTATCAGCATTTATTGTAGAGAAGTTTCTGAAGTTTTTTGGGGCACTCACTTTGGGATACACTTACATTTTTCCACTTACATAGAAATAATACATAGTATGTGATGACAGAAAAAAAAAAAAATCTCTTCCCACATTGCAGCCTATTGCCTCCCTTCCTGTAACTGTGAAGACCACCAAAGGGAACCTGACTCCATTTTCTGCAAACACTCCTGTTAGGCATTTAAGGACAGCAGTAAGGTATCCTCTTAGCCTTCCCTTCTTGAGGTCAAACAAATTTACCCAGCCTTTCCTTGTACATCATATGCTACAGCACAGCTTAATCACCCTGGTGGCCCTGGACTGGACTCACTCTAGCTGGTACAGACAGTACGTAACTGTCATTTTTCACTGCAGGGACACACTGTTGACTCATGCAATTTGTCCTCCAAGATCACTGCTTTGTTTTGTTGTTGTTTTTTTTCCCCCATTTTCCACCCTCCCTTCCGTCCCCATCCCCCACCTCCATTCTCCCAAGCTTCCTTCTAGCCAGTCAGCCCACTCTCCCTTTGAGATCCTGCATGGGGTTATTCCACCCCAGGTGCAAACTTTCTCTTTTCCTTGGTTGAACTTCCCAATGCTCTTTTCAGTCCATTTCTCCAATCTGTAGAGGTCATGCTGCATAATAGGCCCACTCTTCAGAGAATGAGCTGCTTTTCTCCAACTTGTCATAATCTGCAAATGTGTTGAGAGTGTGCTCCATCTACTTTAGAAATAAAATTAGTTGAATTTTTTTCAGTGATGCTACTATAAAAAGAGATTAGCATAAGGACATAGACAACCAATATAAAATAATGCATTCTAAAAAGAAAATATGTCTAAGAAAATGAGACCACATGCATCACAGATTTAACTGTTTATGGTTCTACTGGATCTTCCATATTCTTTGGTATATGCATGTATTTGTCGCCTTATCAATACATAGTTACTAAAAACAATTCAGAACAAGTTTTCATCTGAAAATGAAAGCAGTTTTCAGTACTTTATTTTTATTATCCCCAGGAGAAGATATTGAACGTATAACTGCTATGAAATTCCTGACTTCCTTCACTTTGAGGTACAAATGATTCTTTTGTCTAATGCACCACTGATGATGTGAACTCTAGTAACTAAAACTGTTTTACAAGCTTTTCTCAGGTCAAGTGTCATAAAAACAGTCATTGGGTAACAAACACACTGGATGCTCTGTCCTATAATCTGGTTTAGCTGTAATTATCCTTAAGTTCACTGGTTTGTTCCGTAAGGAAAGTTGTGGAAGTAATCGGTAGTTTTTAATGTCTTGGAAAACACAAGTGCTCTGTAAAGAAAGGTCAGAACATTTCCCCCCAAAGAAGTACCTGCTCATTTCAAGTGTTGTTCAAGATGTGTGTTAATATGCAGCTCAGGCAGCCAACCGCATCCTGGAATGTATCAAGAGAAGCGTGGCCAGCAGATCAAGAGAGGTGATTTTTCTCCCTTTACTCTGCTCTTGTGAGACCCCACCTCGAATACTGCATCTGGTTCTGGTGTCCCCACCATAAGAGGGATATGGATCTGTTGTAGCGTGTTCAGAGGAGGGCCACAAAGATGATCCAGAGTCTGGAGCACCTCTGCTATGAGGATAGGCTGAGAGAGCTGGGATTGTTCAGTCTTGAAAAGAGAAGACTTCAGGGGGACCTAATAGCTGCCTTCCAATACCTGAAGGGAACCTACAGGAAGGCTGGGGAGGGACTTTTTACAAGAGTGTCCACTGATAGGACAAGGGGAAATGAGTTTAAGTTGAGGGAGAATAGATTTAGATTAGATCTTAGAAAGAAATTCTTCAGTTCAAGGGTGGCAAGACTTTGGAATCAATTGTCCAGAGATGTTGTGGATGCCCCGTCCCTGCAGGTGTTCAAGGCAAGGTTGGACAGAGCCTTGAGTAACCTGATCTAGTTGAGAGGCATCCCTGCCCATGGCAGGGAGGTTGGATTAGATGATCTCTAAGGTCCCTTCCAACTTAGGCCATTCTATGATTCTATGAATATACAACAAAACTGTAGCTTTTTGCTTGTTCTTTTCCCACCTTACTTTCCTTGGGTAGATTGCAAGAAACAATGACATTTAGGACTACCTCTAGTTAGTGTGAAGATGTCATGTGGCATTTTAATCTGTACATGAAGTGAACCTACTTATGTATTCATTTCTCTAATCAAGATTAGTCACTCTATATTGCAATGAGCATAGATCTGTTAAGAATATGTTTATTCATTTTTTGGCCCATTGATTCATTACACAGCACTAATGAAGAATTGAAGTAATTCCTAAGTGTCAGACACATTTTCAAAATGACAAAAATCAAGTAATTTGTACACGGTGTGATGGATACATAAACTACAAATCTACACAAGCAAATACACTCTTTACAAAACAGAATTTAGGTTTCTGTTTGTTTTTAAGAGGGTTTCCTTACCCAGCTTAGAGAAGAACATCCTTAAATCTGAAAAGCTCTGTTGTTTTGCACAGTTTAACATACCCCATCAGATAGCTGGATATACAACTCATACAATACAGTTATCTTTGCAGAATTAAATGGTCTTTGCTAAGGAGAGTCCAAGCTACTATTACTTGTTTACACTGCAACAGTCCTTACAATAGTGAATGTCTGCATTCTAAGGAGACATAGGTCCTGCTCCAACAAGAACACATCCCAAAATATAAATGTAACTAAATAATTAAAAAAAAAATAAATTACCAGGGGCTTACTTGATTATACTGAGGTAGTCTAATACACTCCCTGACCCCACCTCCCCCCCAGAAAAACCCAAACAGCTAAACAAACAAATTTTTCCAAACATCTTGAGCTTTTGATTCTGTTTCTGTTGAAATATTATTTCAAAATCAAGACTCTGATTGCATGTGTTCAGCAAGAGCTGAAAAGGATAGAGTATTTCTAAGTCACTCGAGATACAATATTAATTAGTCATTAACTCTATATTTTCCATGTATTTAATTCTTTGAGAAGAAACCTGTATAAGAACCAAAATCATATTAATGCCGTGAAACTAACATCACACATTTGGTTAAAATATTATGCATGGATCTGTTGGAGGAATGTTTCAAACTTCTGTAGTGTTTTTTATGTGTTCTACTGAGATCTTTGATGAATAGAGGAATAACAGTGAAAGGCTTTTGTAATACAATGGTTATCCTTCTTTCACTTACATACATCACATTCTTAGAAAACAAAAATTCTAGAAGCAGAAAGAAATACTCAAAACTCAAAAGCCATGAAGCATAAAGTGATCAAGTAATCAAGAAATGTCCTAAAATGAAGGAAAATGCCAATTATCCGTATTACTTTATTACAGCTCCTTTTAAATCTAGTTATGCTAACATTGCTCTAGTGTCATTACTTGTAAGACATTCAACAAGAATTAAACCAGAAAATTTCATAATATCAAGCCATAACTCATCAACCTTCAGCTGTTTACTAAACAGCTGAGAATCGTGAGATCAGATAAATATGTAGAAAAGGCAATTTTGAAATAACTCTGGTATGGATTGTCCAGCATTCTTGGCACCTCACGCATTTTTTTACACGGCAATTATTTGACAAACTGTAGTCCGTAAATTTAGATTACTGTATCAGTGCGTCATTAGTGGCAAAAGAATGCAGTGATGATTTCTGTAATGGTTCTGCTAAGAAGTTTTCTCAGATCTTTGAAAAAAAAAAAAAAATCAAGCATGGAGTTAATCAACACAGTCAATAGCTGAAAGTCTTTAAAAAAACAAAGATCCTGACAAACATCCTCTTCCCCTGAAGCTGTAAGTGTAGCTTCTGTAAATAAGAATAATCAGTGGCAATTACCAATAATTTACTCCCTAGGACTGTAGAAAAATACAGAAATCTATCATAAAACCCCCATTGATTAAAATGCCAGTGAAGAACACATTGAGGGACAATGTGTACCAGTATAGGTAGTAGTTAATTGCCTTCTGTTGTAACCTCTATACGCAACAGGCCAAATTGTGGTCTCAGTTATGTCCCTGTAATGCCACTGAAGTTTGTATGACTTGCATAGACATATCAGGAAAAAAATTTTGACTTTAAATAGTCAGAGACACTGCAGTGTGATGTATATGAATGAGCTCTGTCTTATACACTTAATACACTTTTCAACATTTATTCTAATTAAAAAAAAAAGAAAAAAAAATCTCCACAGACATACAATATCTTAACCTTTTTTTTCAGAACCAGTGCTATAAGGGAACAGTGTATTACATTTTCCACTCTGCAAGTAAACTTACTTCAGATTCCAAATCAAATTTTCTAAACAAACCCAAATGCATATGCACCCAAGGAGAGCTAAATGGAAGGAGGGAGTCGACGAAATAGCACTTTTTTTTTTTTTTTTTTCCTGATCCCATAAAATTCAAAAAAATCAAACTGACATGGTTTATTGCTACTGAATGTGTAATAAGTTTTACAGTTTTAGGAATGATACAGCCCTTTACCTGATATTTCCATCTCCCTGAATTGGCCAATGGAATATTCCATATCATAAAATGTCATGCTCAGTATATAGATGAGGGTGGGTAGGAAGCTGGGGCTCTTCCAGGATTGTTGCTTTGGGATTTTCTCTCCTCCAAGATTGCTATCCAGAAACAGGCTTGGTGTTGGGATGCAGGTGGTGAGCAATTGCATTGAGTGTATCACTCATTTGTATATTCTGTTATTGCTATTATTATTTTATTTTATTTCAATTATTAAACTGGTTTTATCTCAACCTACAAGTCTCCTTACCTTCACCCCTCTAATTCTCTCCACCATCCCCTGGGGCAGGGGAGGGTGAGCAAGCAGCTGCATGGCATTTGACTGCCAGATGGGTTTAAACTATGACAACCCCTAACAGAGTGACATTTAAGACAGCAATTGTCATAGCCTAGGTTGCATTTACTGTTTCATTATCTGCCTTTCTATATGAGGCATGATATTTCTGAGACTATTGTCATATTCTCACAGAAGCTTTCAGCTCTTGCCCAGTCTGCCTGTCTGTCTAAAGAACATGAAGACTATGCAAGTATGTCAGGTGATCTAAGAAAAGAATAAATAAGAAGCATCCCTCAATCTTTTTCATCTTTTTCATTGGCTGTCATCTGATATTATTAAATACATGACATATAAGATGTAAATGAAAGATACTTAAGTTGTTGAAACAAATCTAGGCTGCACATACAGTTTAGGAAAGACAGTTTGTGCTGTCTGTGAGACCATGCCTGTAGAAATTAAAATCTAAGACATAATGACATGAAATTAACCTGTAGGGTAATGTTAGCAAGCACATATTCATCCCTTAGGCACAATGTAAACACACAATCCATTGCTAATATGAATTGTCATAATCCTGAATAGCTTAACAGAATCGCAGCAACTCAAATTAACTGATTCTTTCCCAAAATAGATAGTTCTCTCCCAGAATAGATGATTGTCTTAAGAACCTCTTAGAAGTCACTGCCATAGTGGCAATTCTTTCTAAAACTTGTGAACAACTCATACTAACTGGATGAATAAATGCCTCAATATATAAATAATGGAAGAGAGGAAGGTTCATCATTGCAGAAAATATTTTATAAACTAGTAGATGCAGAAAAGTAAATTGAAACAGAAGAATATTTTAAAGTCCGCAATGCTTTGAGTCAGACTTTGTTTTTCGAGTTTGTTTCTAAAGTTTGAAACACCATAGAAACTAGAAGATGAAAGATGGAGAGAAAAAAAAAAAAAAAGAGAGGAAAGAATGTGTCTAACAGTTTTCCGTGTTGAAATGGAAGTGATGAAACCATTTTTTAGGAAAAAAAATCCCAAATTCTGATCAATAGTCAGCAATTTATTAATATTGGGAATAGGTGATAAGGCCCTACAATTTTACGTCAGCTTTACAAACTCAGTTCTCCCAGGCTCCTTGCACAGAGCAGGCAAAACCAGTAAGCCAACAAACTGAGAATATTAAAGAATAGCTCAACAAATTATCATCGTACTGGGCTCACATTATTTACTGTGGGATGATGACATGGAGTATAGAAAGATGCACCAGAGACCAGCTTCATTATTGTTTGAGAAACGCCAAGGTTAATGACATAGTGGAAAGTTTAAGAAATGTATTGGTGCAAACTCTGCCTGGAGCTCCTGGGCAGTAAGTAGTGCATCTCTTGTACTGCTCAGGTGCTGCTCAAACAGTGGGAGCAGAAGAGGCATCTGCATTGCTAATACACAGAAAGCAAACAGGCTCACTATAGCCAGCAATGTTTTACCTTGATGTTTAGATAGCTTAAAGTGCTAGTTGTTTCAACTACTACTAAAAATAATCTGAAAGGGAAAAAAAAAATTCTAGAGAATATAGAAGCAACTTCTATCAGCTAGAGCACAGTTTAACGAGGGAAAACAAACCCATGACAACACCTATTTGTTGGCAATTTTTTTTTAACAGCTTTCTCATAGAAACTAGTCATTTGACCCTGCATAGCAGTGTGTTTTCCCCATAAAAATACCAGATATCATACCATATTTTAATGAGTTTGGAGGTAAAACAGTGTGTGTGTGTAGGTGTTTCTAAATCACACAGTTACTGAAATAATGTAGGAAGTAGCATTTGGGCTGTTGGTATTTCGTGTCTTTCTAAAATACACTCATTTAGGAAATTTCAAAAGCCATAAGTAACCTTATTGAAATCACCTGTGACTTAAGAGAATGGCTTAATCCACAGTCACATCGTTTCCAACAGAAAACAAACAAGCCTCAAGCACACCACCTCCTCCTGAAATCTTAACAAAATCCCTTTGTGGCCAAGTAATTTACTGCAAAAACTATAGTCTACAAGATTTTTCAGCATAGTCTTGCTGATACACAGAAGATTGCCACACATGAATTACAACAAACCTTACACACACATTTTCTCATCCGAGTGATAACCAAAAGGTGTCTTTACACTTCAAGTGATGGAAAGGCAAAGATAAATATAAAGCTGGATGGCTGACAGTTAGTATTAAAAACAAGGCCAAGCACTATCCAACAAAACTGGTAGAGTCATTTAACTTAAGCTCTCAGATCACTTCTGATTATTCACACCTTTTTTTTGGAAGAAAATTGGGCTCCCACTCTTTTTATATTTATTTCTTCCTTTTTTTTTGCATGGTGGAGGAAACCTTTAGCTGGGTTTTTACACATATTTTTTTCCAACACAATGGAAACAAACCCACAAAAGCTAAAGACATTCATTAGCCTCTCCACAACAGGCGGAAGAAAAATCATCCCGTTCATTGTTTCTATTGCAAGATAATGACAGTGAGGATGTGTTCAAGACAATCATATGAGGGAGCAGGCAGAGACTGATGTTACCTCTATGTTCTTGAATGCGCACTATCAAAACTAAAGCATCTGAAATACAGTTTATCATCTAAATGGATGTTTGCAATCATATCAGACAGCACTATAACCAAACAGAAAACGTCCATCTGTATCTCTTGCAAGATGGTTGTTCTTTTTTACAGACTCTAAAATTCTAGTAAGGATAAGTTCAGTTATCAATCTCTTGCAAGAAAAATACAATGTAGGTATGATCCAGTGCTGCAGCTAGGTCCCCATGCCTACGCTGAGCTTCACTGCTGCATTTCTACTTGCACTAACACTGTCTTACTCTGAACTCCACTCTGATTCATCAATCACTGCCTTCAGTTTTGCTACCTTGAAGAACTTAGTCTCCTGTCCTTGCAATTTGCCTGAAGTTGAAGTCCAGATCACAGGCACTTCATTCATTGATGTTATTGTTCTGCTGTTAAAAAAAAAAAAAAAAAAAAAAAAAATACAAGGTGAGGGTTCAATTACAGAGGGCAGTTGCATTGCCCCAGGGGGTGGAGAAACCTACAAACTGTGAATCAGTTACAAGATGCCTCCTATTTTCTTCTAGAAAATCATTGATATATACCCCCCCCTTACATCACCCCTATACTTAATTATATACTAAGACATGTACAATTAATTAATTATACATGCTCTGATACAGCTGCACTGGCTGTAGCACTGGGAGGGGAAATGCTGAGCCTACCACCTGTGCAGGAGGGGAAATAATAGCTCTATTGAGGCTGTCTATGCCTTCCTTGCTGTACTGTTCTTAGATCATTCCTTTAAAAAAGAAAAATAAAAAGAGAAAAAGTTACAAAGTAAGTACTTTTTCCAGGAGTTTTTGTCTACTTTACTGGACTTCAGTTCAGAATTTTTGTTTGGAAATGATGTGTAGATGTAAAACTAGTCTGTCTATCAGGATATACATTTTCTCTCAAGGGGCTGTCTGACAATCTGCTAACAGAGTGTATAATGTTGAGGGTAGGGGGCAGATCACAGGCCAGATTGTTAGCTAGTATGAAAGAGGTGTTAATGCCATTGACTTTAATAGGGCTACGTCAATATCCACCAGCTTAAGATTCTCTGTATTGCAGCCCATAGACCGCTTGCGGCTTACAAAGCCTTTGTATTCACTCCACAAAGGGACTTTTTAATTGTGACTATACTTGACAGAATCATAAAAATCTACTATTATCAGTTTACCCAGTGATTCTCTGGCATTCCTAAGGATTAACCTCTCTCCTTGGAAGCAAACAGAGTTGTGAGAAAATCTCAGCTAAATCCAAGTTGAATTCAGAGGTTACCATTGGAAACTTTCATTAAATTATTTATATTGTGATAACTCATCTTGAACCCATGCTGTCTCAAATTATTAGCACAGAAATTTAGCTGGGAAGATCCACCTTTGAGCAAATTAGGATGGTTTGATGTTGATTTTTTAAAAGTGACTTTGTATATGTAATGTATCACCTTATGGTTCTTAGACAAAAAAGCAACACAATTTGTGCAAATTTTGTAATTGTTCTATTTAGAGTTCCAGCAAGAACCAAACTCCTTTATATGCTAATTGTTAAGCAAAGTTCATTAAAGTATAGTAAATATCTAATATGGAGTTTTTTTCTGTGGAAAGGAAATTTCCACTGCTTCTTTATCAGACAAACATGGCATTGCTCTCTCGAAATTCGCAGTAAAAAGCTCCTGAATGTCTTCATGCAATACGAATTGCAATGTCTTCACTGGAGTTTGAATGCATGCCATTATTGCTTATTTTTCCTAAAGCATAATATTCTCAATAATAAGGAAGTAACGGGCATAGTACAGCTTTCCCAAGTTCCCTGAATCAGTTCTTTCTCCCCTTCAAATTAGAAGTCTAAATAATAAAACAAAAATTAAACAATGTCTACCTTTTTTAAAAAAATAAGTAGTTGTGTGCTTTTTTTTGTGGCTAAAAGCCTTCTGTGGTTCAAGCTTCATCCTACCCTCACCCCAACGCCAAGTACTAAAAAATTTTTCTTCTCCAAATAAAAGCTGTATCTGCATATGCGAAGCTTAAACAACAGCTGGGCTGCTGAGAAAATACCAAATATTGTGCAAGTTGGCACATCAAAACTGTTTACATTGGGATAACTTTTCCCCAAGAGGTGGGTGCACTTTGGCAGTCAGTGAAATGAACCCCAGATATCCGTCACTCCCATTGCTGTTGAGATATTAAACTAATAAGTACCAAATTCTGGCTCCAGAACACACACATGTCAAAAGCTGACATCAGAGGGGAACAGATAATCCTCTGAAGGCAAAATGAGTCAATAATTTTGTTGAACTGTCTCGAAGTTGCACAGATTTCTTGAGTAGTATGGCAAAAATATGAGGATGGCAGAGCTTTACTATTATTAACAACAGTGCTATCCTAGCATAGTAACTTTTGAAAATAATGTAAGTTTATCAGAAAACTGCTAAAGCTTCATGCAGTCATATTTTTATCAAAGTTTTTTCTTTAAGTACCCAGCCTTAACCAAATTGGCTCTAGACTAGTGTCAATTTTCCTTTCTTTCTTCTTTTTACCTCTAGAGCTCTGCTGTTGGAGACATTCTTACATGCTGATGTCTAATATACCAGAAAAAAAAAAAAAAAAAAGTTTCTCTTTAATACGTGGATATTTTAAAACATTTATATACATAGCAGTATTTATTTTAGAAAATGTCCCCAGTGCTCAAATTCAGAGTGAAAATTTAGCAGAATAATTCTAAATTGTCTTCCTATTTGTTCTTTGTACATGACAGATGTTGGTATCAGTTGAGCCAATTTAAGATGATACTCACTGAAATTTTAGTGGGTTTTTTTAATACTTGGCTCTTTACATAAAAAAAATTGCAAATATTTAGCTGTAAACTCCAATTTTAGCATAGATTTTCTTCAAATTTTGCAGCTTAATACAAAACCCTTTTTCTTTTCAGATTCATATTATATTCTCTTCCTCTTTTTTCAGCAGAAAGCATTAGTTAATTTAGGATTTCAAGAAAGAAACTAAAATCAATTAAATAAAAGAAAACATTTACAAATTATCCACTGTAAACAATTACGTGGAGTAAAAAAAAATTATGTAGAAAAAAGCTTTTTTCAATGGAAAATGAAATGCTAACCCATTTAATCCTTTTATCAAACTAGATAAAAAAAAGAAAGTGGAGTTAGCTATGGTAGCTATATAACTGTATATTTCTGACTTCTTTATGCAATTGAAGTACTAACAGAAACATTAAATCTGTTTGAAGAAACACGGAACATGTAATACAAAACAACAAATTTCTCAGTGATATTCTAAGTCAAGGTATATCTAAGGAATTCTTACGATGTGCATGGATATCTGTAAAGGAAAAAGTAGTAGTCTGTGAAAGTGGACATAGTTTTAACGAATTTACAACACAGAAAATATTCAAGAAAACCCACAAAACAGTGTTCAAAACCTTTTTTCCTTTTGTGGTAAAAATGTTTCTAACCAGGTTCATTTGATAGCTGTCTCTGTTTTATAATCATATCTCAGATGATGCAATTCTAAGCACAAATACTGGGACAAATTATCTATGTAAATATACTTATGCAATAGCATCTATATACTTCTCATTTTTTCCAGTGTTTTTCACAGATGAAGTTTTGAAGAGACTTTCTAGCTCAGTTCAGAAATCCTCATCTCAGTTTTTCTCTTATAGCTGTTTGGCAATTTGTAATTTACTGGGTAGATGGATACGTGAAGGACACCATTCCAGTACGCACTGCATTGCAACATGGCCTTGTCATTCCCATTATCTGCACTCTTTCAACTACTCACTCCACTTACTCCTGTACCAAAGATATATCTTCTATTTATGTATTTATTTATTTTTTAAAAGAAATAATTATTTTCTTCTTCTAAAGTCTTGATCTAGCATCACTACTTAAGTGGAATTCTTTTGCCAAAGTTTCCAGTTTTTCCCCCTCCTGGAAAGTCCCAAGTTTTCTGTTGTAAAACATCTGATATTTATCTTTCAAGGAAGATCACAAGGTCATATTGGAAGTTATGATATCCAAAACCAAGTCAGGGAATTTACCAGTGGTCCAGCATTATTAAAGCTCAAACCTTTAGTTCTTCAGCCCTGCATTTTATTTTCTTTTTCCCACTCTGTGCAATTCTCAAATAGTTGTTTTCTTACACAAAGATTATTCTGGTATCTCTTATGGGAATATGTCCTCCCTGTAAATGATACAGTCCCCATGTCCCTGAAATGGAACTAGTGCTGTGGCATTTCTTCCCAGCCCATTGTAATCCCCTGCCTAGCTTTACATGGGAATTTTCAGAGGGACTGGTCAGAGCAGACCTACTCCATGTTAATGACCCTTCTTTTATTCGAGTATTTTAAGTAAAAATGAACGATATAACTTATTTTAACATTTGCTCCAGTTACCTCTGTCGACTTCTGATAAAGCCAAGATTCTAGTTAATAGCAACAGAGCTCTGTAAGGGCATATACAATCAGAAGTGGAACAGCAAAACAAAAAGCACCAAAATCAAAACTCATTCAAATAGATGGCTTTTGTTTGCGTCCAAGTGACTGGGTTTTCTCCCTCTATGAATCACTTTGAGGATGAGGTGATCCTGAGAACTTGTAAGAGAGCTGTGGTCCTGCATCAAAATTAGGAAGAGTGATGGTAAGTCAGTCTAGCGTAAACAACTTTCAAAACGAAACATTGCTAAGGTTCAGAGACATATTACACTTCATCATTTATGAACTTGACATTTTTTTTTCTGATGGAGACTGATAGGTAAAATAGATAAGAAGTCTTGTTCTTGCAAGATTTCTTGCCTGCTAATACAGATCCTTAGGTTTGGTTAACTCATAAAACTGACCTTGAAATAGCCTGAACTCATCAAAGACTGCAGGAGTGAAGGCAGTCACAAGATCCTGTGTAGCAGAAATTCCACGCTTAAGCCGTGCTGTCAATTAGATATGTCCCACTATAATGGTGTGTCTTCTGTCAAACATTTCTGAATAGACCCTTGTTCTGTTTGGTACTTTCCTGAGGGAGGTTTATCACAGTTCTGATGTATGGAAACCTGATAAGCCTTCATTTAGCACTCTTCTACTGCTATTTAACCTTAACACCCATCTACAGACTGCTATCAAAATGGCAGGTTTTGGTGGTGAAGGAGTGCTCAGCAGTGGTTAAAGCAGATTAACAAAGTGTTTTTGTTACAACATAGAGTCTGCATCCCACAGTCTTGCTAAATCCTTGCTAACAGGAGGTTCATCATCTAAAAGGCTAGCTGTTCATACATGATAAGGTTTCTAAGAGCATAAAAACCACTGAAGAAACCAATCCTGTGAAAGAAGTATGTGTAAGGTTTCAGCATTATTGTCAGATAATGCTTTAACTGAGCTATCTATATTTGTCTCTACAGATATCTATATAAGAAAATACCTTACTAGGATCATGCTTGAGAAATTAATATATTTATTGGTAAGGCTATACACCAAAAAAACTTTAACATTAAAGAGATGTAAGAATATGTATAGCTAAAAATGCTAGAAGGCTCTTTGGTTAGTTCAGAATATATTGAAAGTTATTAAACTGTCAGTTAACAGTACAGAATCAAATGTAAAAAGAATTAAGAAGATGCTCGGGAGGCATCAAATGTTTTTGTCTTTTCTTTTTCACTCAGTAGTGCAAAGTAGCATTCAAGAAATTATATTACTAATTAAATGTTTGTTTATATATAAATCTGGTTATATATATAATATAAATATAACACATATATTTATATGCACAAAAAATAGCTTTACTTTGTTTATTCTGTGTTTGGTGGGGGGCTGTTTGTAAAGCTTTCTGCTGGTCAATGTACCTTCTGTACTGATTACTACACATACAGCTAGGTTATGTCATCCTGACATGACATGTGATGATTAGTACTTTATTCTATACATCATCATTCCAGTAAGCATTTGTTGCAACATCACAATTAAAAATATAGTGCTCAGTCCTTTACTGAACCTAAAGTAGATGAATCTATGTTTGTAGAGGACACACAGTGAGGTCAGTGGGGATAAGAAAGGACACAAGACTTTGCCTAAGCACACCTTCAGTAATAAAAACTGGATTCTGTTTCTAGAATGCATGAAATACACGTAATATAAAAACATCTCAATTGTACTCCTGTGTCTCTACTACATTAGGCTGCTGTTAATATACAGTTGTACCATTTTGTGGAGCTAAGGTCAACTGAGAGATACAAAAGAAGCATGTCAGAATCTAGGAACATTCCATGGAGTTCAGTATGACTTTTGAATCTGTAATATTAAAATAAGCAAAACGCTATTTACTTACGTTATGTAGTATATACTTTATACTGCATAAAAATAAAACTTATATACATGTAACTCCATGTTTGGTTATATGTACATGTCTAGTAACTATATAGGATATTAACCATAGTTATTTCAATTTATTTCATATCTTTTGAGAAAAAAAAACATCATTGGCCTTTTAAATTATAGGTTTGAATCACAATTTTCAGGCCTTTATACATTTTAACTCATTATTGCAGAATTTAAAAAAAAAATAAAACAGAAATAGTAAATTGAAGATTGTGATCTAAATCATAACAGGAAAGAGCTATTTTCAGTATCCATGATGTAAATGGTTACTAATATATCCATGCAGCTGGGGGTAAGGATGTTAAAAATGAGGATTAAATAAGCTACATTTCTAGAAGAGTAACTTGGTTGTGATTCATAGTCATAACAGCAATTATTTTCTGATCTCAGGCTAAGAAAAAGGGAGTGCCATTTCTTTAGTTGTGGTGGTTGAGGGTAGCAATAAACTGTCTGAAAGTTACTATACTGCTTACACTTTTTCATGTACCCTACATGACTTTTTGTGAGTAGACTTAAATGGTAACAATGCTACATACTGATACATTTTTGTGATTTTATCTGTGGTTAGCATCTCCTCCCATGCTCTCTCACTGATCAGGTGCTTCATAGGATCTCCACTCTAACATTCTTGGCAAAAATTATTAGAGCAACTGCTGAGTTGTCTGAGAGCTCTCTTTCCAAGTAGTAACCTTCATCTAATGCCATCCAGAAACTAGATAAGGATTAAAAAATCTGTTTAAGTTTTCCTCATGAAAGAACTTATAACTATTTTACCTAATATATCAAACTGGCGAATTAGCATCAGCCACTGCTAAAATAGACATATTTTACAACAGTAGAGGAGCAGATGTAGGAGCTAAACTGGGCCAATTTAGAAAAGAAAAAAAAAACTGGTGCAGGATGGAGCAGGGGGACAGGAAACACAACTCTCTCCTTCTAATAAATTATTTTCTTGTAATAAGACTTTAAGGATCACAGGGCAAATCATACTTAACAGTTTGTGTGTTTTCCAGAACATGTTCACTGCCTGAAATGATATATGCTAAATGTTGATGTTTTTTATTTCTCTCAGTACTTCAGGTCTCATGTCTAATAATAAAGTGCACAGTATCAACATGAGTTGGAAGAATAGTAATCACATAATTTCATTTAAAAAATGATCTTCATAGTCTGTGACTACTGTTCTTTTGACTGTCTATCTACATTTTGAAATGTATTATCAGGAACTAAGAAATACTGTACTCTCTTTTTGTTGATTTGGAATATTTCCCCAAATAGATGATATATGTGATTCTAATAAATATAGCCATTGTGAATAGAACAAATCCTGATGTTTTTATTCTTATAACCTCTGCTATATATGTAACCCATTCACCAAAATGCATGAGTGTTTGTACTTATTAGTTATATACTAGTGAACATGCCTTTGGTGAAAGTTTACCTTCAGAACTATAAACCCCATGGAAGTATGTGTAAGGTTATATGGGACCTAAAGCATAAGATAGAATTGAACAGGAAGAGTGAAATAAGTTTTCTACGTGAAAACGTTTTGCCTGTGTGCACAGAGTATACATTACACAGGTTAAATATATTAATTTGTCAAACCAAGATGAATCGTTTATGTACCCGAGCCATGAATTTGTAATGCTAATTGTTTTGATAGTGATAGAGAAAAAGTTAGGATTAAGATAAATCTCCATTATTGTAAACTATGTATGGTAAAGCTCAGCAGTATCTTAGTCTTTTAGGCAAATAACATGCCGCCAACTAATGTCACAGTATAGTTTTGGCTTGGTTTGTTTCTTTACGAACATAGAATATAAAAATTTATTCTGTATGATTTGAATCTAAAGCTTTGACAGTACAGAATACAATGTTTGTTATGAATTAATATTTTAATATATTACAAATCTTTCTATGAAGTTTTATTAGAAAGGAGAAATTTTTTTAAATGTATTTATCGTGACATTGATTCTTTGATGTAGGATTGATTCTTCAGGCTCTGAAACTCCATTATGGTTATAAAAAGATATTTATTTTTAAGCACTGTTTAATGAGTAAGTACAAGGGGGTTTAGGTAAAGTATGATTGCTTTGATCTTTTAGCTATAATCCTTTGGAAATGACAGCTCGCAAAAAAAAAACATGAGAAAGCATTCCAGTTGAAAAACTATGAAGAGATATCAAGGAATAAGAGTTATTCTTTGGCTTCAGGAGATGTACCATACTATTTTATCTTAAGATATAGAACCCAACCCTGGGTCCTGTTACTCTGTTGTAAAGCCATGCTGAGTTCCCTGTGGTAAAAATAGTAAACCTATATCCATATCACTTTATACGGAACTAGATTTGTTTGCCTTTGTATGTGATAGATGTATATAACATTGATCAGGCAGCTCAAGGAAGTTTCTGATTCCTTGAAAAATCTCTAAGGGTTTCTCAAATAATGATGTCAGAAAGTTGTTGGGGTTTTTTTGCTATTGAAAATAGATTTAAAAAAGGATTATTTGCCACTTTAAAGTTATTCTTTGTCCTGATCATAATTTTAACTTGTGAAATCCCATTTGGTTATATACTACACTATGCTCAGTGGGGCTTATGCTCTAGTCCTTTCAATTTCTTGTATTTAGATTGTAGATTTCACTTTTCTGACAGGTATCATAATTATTTGCATAAAAATATTGTAGTTCAGCCTATGAACACAGACTTCAACTCCTCTACCCATTAATGTAACTTGAAATCTTCTATATTTCCAGAAATAGCAATTTTACTGTTTTCATTTTTTATTTTTGTAACCGTGAAACTTCATTGCTTCTTCATTTTCCTTGAGCCTTTTGGTTTACAATCGAACCGGTATTGCCAGTTTTCTTTATTTTTCTTCATATGCTGCAGGTAATAGGTGTATTTTCCAATCTGTATTTCAGATTAACATAAAGAACACATATCATAGCTTGTCAAAAGAGTTTATATACTCTAAATAGATTTTTCAGTACTGACTGACAATATGTTATTTGATGGTCTAAATTGACAGAGCATATGCCATCTACCTCTTATTGTCCAGATGCTTTAGTATTGATTCACTTGTTAACAAGAGTCACGCGTCTCCAGTGCTGACTAATACAAATGAAAGGCCAATTACATTACAGAAGAAAAATAAAAAAAGGAAACTTCTCCTGCAGCATTATGTAGAAAAACCCCTTTCATTTCATTTTTTTTTTTAACCACACCTGAGTGTAAGCAACCAAGTTCGAAATAATGTGTTAGCAGGCTGTGTTAGACTGTCAAATAGATGCTGACAGTGCTTAAAAAAGCACCTATCGTTTGAGAGTTCTATAGAGCAATTTTGTTACACATAGTTCCCATAAGAAGTAAAATGTCAGAGCCTGTTAGATTCTCTCAGCCACCAACTAGTCAGACCTACAGCAGTAAGGACATCACCCAACAAAACATGGAGAGATAAAGCAGCCACTTAAATTCAGAGAAGAGAACAGAGGAGCCACACTGAAAATCTTGCTAACAGGTTTTAGAGCTCACTGCTTACATTAATTATAAATGTGTGAAGATTATGAAGGCCTTATTCTCCTTTGAGTATAATGCAAAATGTTTAATCCAATGTAATAAGTAGTGCACCCTTCAACAATTTTAAAAATAACAGTGCTTAACATTTGTAATTTTCATTGTGACAGTGATATTTCTTTAAAACAACATCTCTGAAATTCCTATGGATGTTGTGTATAATATATATATTTTCAATAAATCATATGAACACACACACACATACTATTATGGTATGTTATAATACGTTAGATTCCAAAGTAAAACTCTACAAAACTTCCTACCCAAAACACTATCAATTATATGTTATTACTGTATCATCATAAATCACCAAGCCAACCAAAAATGGATTTAATAGGCATAAGGTGATAAATTTTAAAATCTGGTCCCAGAGTAAACTATTTATGTTTACCTCGGTAATATATTAAGTTCAAAATTACTACATTAATCCTCCAAACTCATATTTTTACCGAATATATTTCTTCATTTATAGTATATTACAATTTTACAATGTCATGCTAATACAAAATCCCAGAGAGAATGTTATCTTATTACAGTTTGTATTTTAGTATGCTCTCCAACTCCCTTCTTCCCCACCTTCTTCTATTCTTTGATTCTTTATAAATAAAATTTGTGTGGCATATGTCTGATTATCCATCATTTTGTGGCAGTAAAATATTCACATTCATGTGGGTGTACTCTGCAAATAGCCAGTACATGCAATATAGCTCTCACCCTGCCTGCTTTTCTTGGTCCTGGGTTTATGTACTTAAGATCTTATTACATTCTGAAGAAAAATATTTCTAGTGTCTCCCTCCCTTCCTCCCTTCCTTCCTTCCTTCCTCCCTTCCTTCAATCCTTCCTTCCTTCCTTTCGTCCTTCCTTCCTTCCGTCCTTCCTTCCTTCCTTCCTCCCT
>VWZK01017129.1:28261-68384 GCA_013396935.1 Baryphthengus martii | reverse complement strand
CTTAACATTAAGAGTGACCTCTCTGAGCCTGGCCCTAAGCTTAGGTGACTTCAAAGCGCTGCCTTAGCTCAGCAGAAAATTCTGACGGCGAGGGATTGCTGAAAGGCTTCCTCCTGATTCTTTTCTCACTAGGGGTGTCCTGTGGTTTAACATCCGACAAGCAGGTTGATCAAAGGTATCCAGTGAGAAACAACATGACTGGCTCAACCAAGGGGTGAGAGAATGAAAGTTGAAAGATCTCTTTTATCTTGAGCACACTGTAAAATATGTTAATAATTTAGAGCATCCAAGGACAAAAAGATAGCACTTGAAAGGGAGGTGAGAGAATGGCAGAAGTTTATAAGGGTTGTTTGCAAAGCAGCTAAATCAAACAGATCTTTCATTTGACTCGAAGCAGAAGAAAGAGGTGTGAACAAATTCTTAATTAGATTGATGCCCAAGGCAAAGTACTTTATGCTGGAGTTAGACTGCCTGGTTCTTTTGTGGGTTGTTGGTCGGTTGGGTTTGGTGGGGGTTTCTTTAAACAAAAAATAAAATAAGGAATGATCTTGAAATCTTGAGGCCGGGTTTTGTTGGTTACTGGTGTGAATAGCCCTCAAGGCTGCCAGAATTGCCTTGAAGTGAAACCCAGCCTTGGGGAAGCTCTGCCAGCCCCACAGCTCCCACCTTACCCCTCTCTCCCAGCTTCAGCCAGGGCTGCATTGATATGAAGGTGGAGCACCCATCCTTGAATCAGGGAATTTGTGAAACTCTTTGTATAGCTGTGAGATAGCCAGGAAATGCTCCTCAGATGGTCTGTAAAAGCCACACAGCCTTTTTATAGAACCCCACGTTTTGGGACGTGACTAAGGGGGTGATCTTTGTGGTTTATTTTGTTTACAGCCTAGTAATAAACCATATGGCATCTTGAATTTGTCTGGTAGCCCTCCCACCCCCAAAATACCTGCCACAGGTGTGTCACTTCTGCAAGAGCTGGCTCTGAACCTTTTAATCTGACCAGTTTAGCAGCTCCAAGTGTGCTGAAGAGCTTTCATCTGCAGTGCTTGTTGTTAGTGAGGGGGTGAAAAAAAATAGTCTTTCAGTGTGATGGGTGGGTTTAAAAACAATTTTACAGCTTCTCTAGTTTTTGTCTGTATTGAAGCATCCCCTGGATTATTGCTGATGCTGCTTCTTCAATGTATTTGAGCGCAGTAGTTGATCAACCTGAATGCCTCATGCCTAATGAAAAAATAATTAGTCTGAGCGAATACGCGATCAGCTTTCCTTGGGTGCAGGCAATTGTTGTTCTGCCCTGAAGAACTAGTCCTGAGTAGACTGGGGAGAGGGTGGGGGACAAAACCAAAACGCTCATAGCCGGGCAGATGAGCCTCCCAGAGCCCAGGCCTTTGAAAGTTTTCCAACTATTATCCCATCTCTGCTGGATGTTGCGGCTCTGATGGTTTCCGTGTGTCTGCAGAGCAAGGACAGCTGCAATTGAAAATGATGGCGCATTAATTGTTAAATTACATTGCAGAGCCCAGGAAATGCGTGTTAGTGCCACATTAAAGCCACATGAATTTATCATGATTAATTGCAATGGGTTATCAAATGAATTATTGATTGGTCTCTTATTACCGCAGCAGCTGTCTGTCATTACGGCGCGTGGTGGGTTGTGATAACTATTACCCTTGTCATTGGCTGGGCTAAAGCTCCGTGATGAATCATAATCTACATCCCCACAACTAACAGATGCCAATTTTCCTGCTTCCAGTGGTCAAATGAGTAGATAATAAAGTTTAGTGTAGACACAGACGAAATAATCTAGTAGCATTTAATATGCCGTTAAGGAGTGAAGAATTAAACTGTCCTGGAAATATCACCAAGAAGGGGAGCGAAGACCCCTGAGCGTAGGCAGCATATAAAGAAGAAGAAAATTAGGAGGTTCTGCATGTTGAGATCAGCTTTTGTTTTGACTGTACGGGCCTTGAGTTCACTGTGGATCGAGTCTGCACAGCAAGGCGTAGCTGGACGTACACTGATGTGAAATTTGTGCTTACGCCACCGCTTTCTCTCCAGCTGAAATCATCGAATCATAGAATGCCAGCTTGGAAGGGACCTTGAGGATCATCTGGTCCAACCTTTCAAGCGGGGAAAAAAATAAAAATTGGTTTAAGTGAGATGGCCCTGCACCCTGTCGAGTTGAGTATGAGAACTGCCCAGTGTAAGGGAATCCACTGCCTCCCTTGGGAGACTATTCCAATGTTTAATTGTTCTTGTTGCGAAGAGTATTCTTTTGGACTCCAACTGGAATCTCACCTGGAGCAGTGGGATACAAGAGCCTCTCTCCCGCTGCTTCTACTTGCTGACAACTCTTAGCTGATGCCCAGCTCAGAGCAGGCAGAGGAAGGCTTTATCCTCACCTCAAGAGGCATAGTCCTGCATTCGCAGAACCAGCACGTTCTTCATTTTTAACCTTTTGGTTCATATTAGATCATCTGGCCTGTTTCTAGTGCTTTCCGCCAAGCACGGTGCCCGGCAGTCACTTCCTCGGGATGCTTCTCTTCCGTGATGTTCGTGAGCGAGCTTTGTTCCTTAAGGCTGGAGGAGCGACGCGGGGAGATGCGATATGTGAGGATTATAATGCGCCGAGAGGCTGTGACTAATTGCAATGACAGGGCAGAGCCGGTGGATTCATTGCAGAGAAATTAAATAGCACATTCCCCAGCGCTGTCTGATCAGCTGTCGGCACGAGGGGAAGGCACATACAATGGGAAAGAAAGGTCAGGCTCCAGAGACGGCACCCACATCCCCTCCTCAGCCAGTCATCCATTCATCCTGGGAATTATACCGATGTACGTATGTCAGGAGAAGCCAAGCTGCCATCGTGACCATTGGTGATCGATTAGTGAAGTCAAAAGGAAAATGCAGGGAATGAAGACGAGCAAAAGCACCTCCCTGGGGCAGGTATTCTTTGTGCTGTGCTGAATCCAGCATGGTTTTGTCCTTGCCCACCATTCTAAATTGATTTTTAAGTGAAGCTACAGTAAGTCTTGCAAGTCTCCAACTAAAGGGAAAGCTGCAATTTCCACTGACAACACATAGAAAAATATCTCACGCTTTACACAGGGAAGCATCACCTCCAAAGCTAAAGCTGTAAGAGGTGAATTAAGTTACTGTCACTGGGAAAAATAGAAACCAGTATCTAAATCCTTCAGGGATGCCCTGCAGTGTCCACCAGCACTGCTGCTTCTAACACCAGTGATGGTGGTGTAACCCAGACTCTGCATTGGGGTAAAACCCAAAGGAACCCACCAGAGTAACAGAATTATTTAATTTTTTAATTTTATTTTTTTTGCAGAATGGAGTGTAGAGAGTAATAACTGCCAGGCTGTGACCTGAAACAATGAGATGCTGGGTACATGGAGAGTACAGACCAATTTGGCAGCTGTCCTCCTCTTTCTCTAAGGAGTACGTGTCTGGCAGCCAAAAAAGAGCTCTGTGTAGCGTTGCTGCTGAGCGCTAACAGTAAGGGGAGCGCTGCTCATGACAGAGCCTCACACATAGTTTGAAACCATTTAAACATTGAGTGCTGTTACAGGAGATAATGGATTTTGCCTGCAGTGAAAAGAAAGCTGAAGGAAAATTCACATACAGCTAGTTTATCTGCTAAAAAAAAAAGGCACTTTAAGCTTAGCCCAACTGGTTAGTAAATCTGCCTTGAATGCAGTGATTGCAGTTTTCTGTTATAATGTGAAGGGGATGCCATATCCCAATTAGTAGCAAAATGCAGACAAATGGAGCAGTATCATCCTGCACGGAACCAGCCAGGGCCAGGAGGGCTGTTAGTAGTTATTCAGCTCCATCCCCTCTGTCTGTCTTTCTTGAAGCTCTGCTTGTCTGTTGGCTGTCCTGGCACCAGAACTGGGTTGGCTTAAGACACATGGAAACATAAACTGGTTTGGTTTGGAAGGGACCTTAAAGGATATTTAGTTCCAACCCCTCTGCCATGGGCAGGGACACCTTCTGCTGGAGCAGGTTGCTCAGAGCTCCATCCAACCTGGCCCTGAACAGGGATGGGGAACCCACAATCTCTCTGGACAACCTGTTCCACTGTCTCACAGTGAATAATTTCTTCCTAATATTTAAATCTCTCCTCTTTCTGTTTAAAATCATCACCCCTCATCCTTCCACTGCATTCCCTGCTCTAAAGAATCCCTCCCTATCTTTCTTGTATGCTCAGTGTGGCTTGGATTAAGCCCAAAGAAAAGATCTATGAAGCAAAGAAACAAAAATAATATAATCCCAAAGCTCTTTATGAAACCTCCTGACTATATTCAACACAACCTCCATGGCAAGGAATAAAGAGAGTGGGGAAAACAGGACAAAAAAGTATTCTTTATGTAAATAACAGGTTTGGAAGTTGGAGTGTGAGGTTGGGAAGATGAAAAACTTTTGCTTTTGCTAGAGGCCAGGAGTACCAGGCAAGGTGCCCTGCTTCTCTGTACTGCTTTTCCCCCAGATGTAAGCAAGGCAGCAAGAAGTTTTCAAAAGCTATGGATGAAAATTGTACCTTCTGAGTTCTGTATTGCTATCCATACCTAAACATCCCGGGTTTGACTTGGAATCTTTTGCAAACTCCTTCTCCTTATCTGTTAATCTAGCTGCAGAACTTAAGCTGAGCAGGATTAAAGGGTAGAGGAAGGGAACTGCTTGTGCTGCAGAAGATCATGGGATGGGAGCTCAGGGTGATGCACTGGGCAGAAGGATGGGCCCAGAGACAAAAACCTGTTCAAAAAAGCTCTGTTAGTTCTGCTGCTCACAGTATGATTTGTTTTTTTTATTGGGCATTTCCTTGAGAGACTTTTGGAATAACTGAATGAACTAGTTAAATGTGAAAAGTGAATTGACCTACAAAAGTTTGATTCACAATGACAGCTTAACTTATTAAAGAAGAAAACCTCAGTCTCACATTAACTTCTCCCTCCCCTTATAAGGCCAAAAAACTGTGGGCGCTTAAATATTTAAACCCCTCGGTCTCTGTTGCTGTGCAATGATACTACCACATGCAAACCTCGACTCTGCCTAATGGTATGAGATTTTTAAAATGTATTGATGTATCATATTGCAGTAACTGGATCCTAATGGGGGTAAATGGGTGTATGTGCATTAGCTGGATGGAGCAGCACCAGTTCTGGCCCTCTATTTCTAAAGATGCACCTCCCTCTTAAGGAGAATCATAGAACGGTTTGGATTGGAAGGGAACTTCAAGATCATCTTATTCCACCCCTACTGCCACAGGCAGGGACACCTCTCACTAGAGCAGGTTGCTCAGAGCCTCATCCAGCTTAGTCTTAAACATTTCCAGGGCTGGGGAATCCACAACCTTTCTGGACAATCTGCTCCAGTGCCTCACCACCCTCCCAGTGAAGAATTTCTTCCTTACATCTAATCTAAATATGCACTCTATCAGTGTAAAGCTGTTACCCCTTGTCCTATTGCCACATGTCCTTGTAAAAAGTCCCTCTCCAGCTTTCCTGTAGGGCTCCTTTAAGTTCTGGAATGCTGCTGTAGGAACAGAATATCTTCCTGTGCTTAAAAGTGAATGACAAAGCACAGACCTTTTCTTTTTGCAATCAGCAGCTGAAGTCTGATGGAGTTAAATGAGAGCCAGATTGTGCCCAGATGTACACTGAGAGCTGGAAATGGGTCTCTTTAGTCACCTTCCTCATCATGCTGTCTGGCGGGGAGGAGAAGTGTCCTGTAAATGGAATGCCTGAGCCCTCTGGAGTTCCTCAGATGCGGAGTGCGGCCCTCCTTGCCCACCCGCAGCAGAATTTGGCAGGCAGCCCTTGGCTCGTTGGCCCCGAGCCCCTGTGCCCGGCCGCTCGCTCAGCACACCCCTCACTGCCGCAGTTGGATTCTGCTGCCTCCTGCCCTCAGAGTCATAGAATCGTTTAGGTTGGAAAAAGCCTTTAAGATCATCCAGTCCTACTGTTAACCCAGCGCTGCCAGAGCACCGCTAAACCATGTCACTAAGCGAGTTCTGCCAGTTCCCAGTAGAAAGGAGAAACTCCTATTTTTACTACATTTGGTTCAAAGTCTTTTGTGCTGATAAGGGTCTTGACCCAGATGATCTGTATCCACCCAAGTAGCTGGGTGCCTGCGATTGCCATGACCAGAGGCACTGGCAAAGAAAGAGGAGAGCAAAAAAACAACCCACATAACTTGGAGAAAAGATGCATAAATAAGACATTTCTGTGCCACTTTCTCAAAATAAGAAGTAATGAAGCCCAGCTGCTTTTTCTGGAGCACCACAGCAAGGAGGAGGGTTGGCGCGAAGCAGGAGGGAGAGCTGCGGGCAAAATAACTGCTCAGGTGAAGCCTGCCAAGGCTGTTCTGAAATGATTAACTTCTTCCAAGCAGAGAAGCTGGAGCTGCTGCAGCTGCAAAGGCAGCACGAGGAGCTAGGGAGGGAGAGCAGAGCTGACCCAGAAGTGTTTTACATTTTAGAGGTGGTTTAGTTAAGCTGAAGTCTCAGTTCAGCCATTGATTCCAAAGGTTGGAGACCTGCCTGGCTGTTTACAGTGGCTATGGGGACAGGCAGGAGCCAACTGATAGAATCTGCCCATACCTGATGGAGGGAAAAGATCACACAAAAATGTCCCCAACGTCCTTACATCTGCAATGGCCTACTGCAAAGCTTGGGGCGCCGTTCTTCATTAGGGTAATATTATGCTAATGGAAATTGATTGTTTTTTGAGCAATGACTCGAGGAAGGAAAGCACGCAGGTGCATGGGGATGCAATAACACCCTGGCAGGCTGGTGGCAACCTCTGCTCCCAGAAGCCCATACGCTCTTCTCCACATTCTAGGGAGACTGATTTTGAATGTCTTCAGCTCTGCTTGCAGGTATTAGCAGACACAGAAGGAAAATAAGCAGGAAAAGGAAGAGGGGAAAACATATGTATGGAGCAGAAAGAACCTTTCTGTTGATCATCAATTATGGCCCCGTCAAGTGGAAGGGGCCAGGCTCTTTTCTGCAGCGCCTGGTAATAGGACAAGAAATAATGGGTACAAACTGGAACCCGGGAGGTTCCACCTCAACAGGAGGAGAAACTTCTTTGCTGGGTGACATAGCCTGGCCCAGGCTGCCCAGAGAGGTGGTGGAGTCTCCTTCCCTGGAGACTTTCCAACCCCCCCTGGATCTGTTTCTATGTGCCTCCTGCCTCATGAGCATCTTTCAGTTGCATAAAGTACTTTGTTAATGGTTTAAAGAATCTCTTAAGCCACATAGAATTTCCTCCTGTTGTTTTCATTCCTTCACTAGTGAAGATTGTCAGTGCCAATTTTTAGGATAGTGGTTTTTGGTCACTTTGCTTCAGGTGCTTTGTGCACCTCTGCTGCATTCAGAGGACAGCGGTGTAAATGGCTTTTACTCCTTTGCCTTAGAATGAGAGCGGTGACTTGGAAATACACTTTGTTTTTCTGATGTATTGAAAAAGTTCAGTGTTCAAATGTATTGAAAAAATTTGAACATCAACCCTAATATTAAGAACTTGGACTGTAATTTTCAAACCTGTTAGACTAGTCCATTTATGATTCAGTTAGAGGGAAGAAGGAGGAGGAAATTTTGAAGCCATTGGATAGAAAGGTTGATCATCTGCTGAGTTTAGAGGATGAGCTTCTTTCCAGATCATGCAGAAGTTTACATTTTCTGAAAAGTAGACGACAAACTAAAGCAGCCTGCATTGCTACCAGAAATACTCCCTTTCTGCTGCCTGCTGGCTTTGGTAAGAGCTTGCAAGAACTGCAAGAGGGAAGGGAGAGGAGTCATTATACAGATATTTTATTTTTTTTTTCAGTGCCGATTGCACTGGGGCCACGGGACACCCCTCTAAAGCCAATCTATTCACAGCACAACGCTGCCGAGCGCATCTGCCTCTGCTAAAAACATCTTTTACCGCTGCAGTGATTCATGAACTGAGTTTTGCCATATGTTTTGCTGCTCACATATATACATATTTTTTTTTTTCCATAGTTTTAGTGTAGAAGAGCTCTCCTTCCATACCAGCCTGGAAAAGCTGTTGGCCAGGCTCCTCACGCCTGCTGCGCCTGGGCTTTCTTCACAAATGTGATCTAGGTTCAGGCAAGCAAAATATTAATTAGCGAGGACATGCCAGAGCTGGTACGTGCATTTATAAACCTCAAACCCTGAGGTACTGATTGCTGGGCCCAGGAGAGCAATTCTTAATGCTTAAACCAGCCAGAGGACAACAAGCTTTAAAAGCACCAGCTTTTTACCACCTTTACTAAGTAAAATATGATTTTGGAAGCCAGAATCTTGCATCAGCAGAAAGCGGGGGAGACTCTGCCAGACCTGGTGGCCCAAACCTGAGGCTTCCTTTGTGTGTTGCCGAGATCTGGGTTCAATATCTACGTGTTTTGATCAAATTTGCCGTGGCCGCCTCAGTCTCTCGATTAAAACCTCATGTTGCCAACAGCACTTTCCTCCTCTCTTCTGAAACAGGAATTTGCCGAGCAATCAGAAGAAGAATTTCCACTGGTTTCCATCTGTCTGGGACCCAAAGCCTTGAAAAGGGAAAACCCTTTGTCGTGGTCTCTCGCCTGTCGTTTCCAGGATCCCCTAGATTTATCTAGCTGTACCTTTCATTCGTAGATCTGAAAGCTTTTCCTCTTTCCTTAAGAGATTTATAGTCTGCTGGGAAAACTGGGATGGGAGCTTTGCGCTGTCATTAGGCGAAACGCACGGAAAACCAGGGAGCTGAGAAATTCCCGTTCATTTTGTACTAATTTTATTTAGAAACAGGTTTAGACTTGTTATAAAGCTACATATAAAGAAACCTAGCTAGTATTTTATATGGTGGTTTTTTTGTGTGTTATTTTAAGTTGTGGATTTAAAACCTGAATCATTATTATCAGTTCTGATCAAGTAGCTTTTTTATAAACAACTTTGTTAGTACACTGTATAATTAGCACCACTTATTTGTAGAGCAAACTGACTTCTGTAGGTGTTCTATCACTTGTAAAGCAAACTATGTTGCGATAAATATTCAAATATGACAAAACCAATTGCTAATTACTAATGTAAAAGCAGATTAGGTGATGCTATAACTGGACCAAGTCACATCTATCAATTTTATTTACTGTTTCTAGCATTTCACCAAGAGCAGTTATTCGAACTTTCATTAGAAACCTTAAAAAATAATCTCTCTTTCATCAAATATCTTTGTAAGATAGAAAAATTGAAGAGTAATTTTGCTTTTCCAAAAGCAATACAGTCAAACATGGCTCTCCTTTACTTCAGAATGCGCTACTCTGCCCATTGCATTTGAAATACAGAAATTGTGTGGCTTTCAGAGCAGAAAAATCATTATCAGAGAGCAGGATTAACTGCAAAACTTGATCTTGCATCTTATTTTTGAATGCCCTCTGCTTCCAAAAACTAGCCAATGAAAGGTAACTAATGAATACCAGCTCACTTCTGTATTTCTTGAAGTGCCAGTGGCTTCCAAGCCGATCCCAGCTGTAATCGCAAACCTAGCGCATAAATGATCTGGACACTCCTCATTAATAATTGGTGCTTTGTCAGCAGGTTGTCCTGGCTCTGTCAGAAAGTCTGGATCGAATACAAACTGTATTGCGGCACCGAACGAAGCCGAAAGGGAAGAGCGCGACCGGTGGTGTCGCCTGACGTCGTGGCGTCTCGCAGCAGCTGGAGGAACAGCTGCCCTTTAAGGCCAGCTCGGATGAAGTGTGGTGCTTGAGCTTTTCGCAGCGGTGTGCTCCAGGCGTGGAGAGGGCAGGTGAGACATCTCTTCTGTGGGTTGGACCCGATGCCGTCGTCTTTGTGCCTTAGCAAACAAATACCATAGAATGATAGACTGGTTTGGGTGGGAAGGGACGTTTCAAGGTCATCTGGTGCAAGCCCCCTGCAGGGAGCAGGGACATCTGCAACCAGAGCAGGTTGCTCAGAGCCCCATCCAACCTCTCCTGGGATGGTTCCAGGGGTGGGGCAGCCACCACCTCTTGGGGCAACCTGGGCCAGGCTCTCACCGTACTCTGAGGGACCCCTCTGACTGTAAATCACAGCTTTTCTCTTCTACTGAGCACTCATGTACTTTTCTACCCAGCACCTTTACTTTGAGGTCTGCCTTTATTAGCTGAAAAATAGTTGTAAGGATCAAGGAGCAATATCCCAGTTTGTTGTAGCAAGTTGCCTCCATCTAACAAACTGGCTGGTTTTGATCACCTAGTGAGCGATGTACCTTACATCTTATTCACTACTTTAGACCATAATCCATGTCTGTATTACTACCAGGATATACTCTGTTCTATCTGAGGAAAGGTTGACACTGCAGGAGCTCAAGCATTGTACGTGGATTCCTGATGGCATTGTCTATTCCTGACAGCCTTGTCTATGTAAATGATATTAGACGCTAACAGGGGGAGGAAAAAAAGTGTGAAATGCAAAACTATGATTATACTCTTCATCTGTACAGGAGTTTAAATAGCATCGTTCTGGTCTGAATATGTAATTGGGCATTAAAATCTCATAACAGGATTAGCCCATCACTCATAGACCCTGCAAGAGTCATTTACAAGGAAGTTAGTTCTATGGAGAAGCCAAGACAGTTGCGCTTTTAACGGGCAGATAATGGAGACTGGAGGATGATTTATGCCAAAATGGAAACAATTCCTCATAATTGCATGAAGTGCTTAATATTGCATCTCTGCTCCTGTGAACAGGAAACTGTCTGGGTTTCAATTTATGGTTAATTTGCAATAACCATATATTAAATCTATCATGTGTTCAGTTGCACTCTGAAATACAATGAAGTCTTCTCCCTGGAGAGTCATCTTCCGAACCTTCCCTAACCCTTTGCTGTCTGTAGCATCGCTTCCGTTCTTTACTTCGTGTGCCTCTAATGATCAGCCTGGAACCAGAAGTCACATGTTCCATTGGGCTGATATTTGGAAACAAAACCCACGTATTCTCACCTCTAGCAGAACAAGAATGTCTGAATATACTACATACATCCCAGGAGGGGAAAATACACTTTTCGTGTTACAAGCTGGGAAGTTGGAACAGGTACAGAACAGGGCAGTAAGAGCTGTTGTTCACAATATCCTCTGCTGGCAGGATTTCATTATTATATCAGAAAAGAAGAGGCTGGATGTGGAGCAGGAAAATGCCTGTGTGCGTCTTTGGGCTGCTGTGCCGAGTGGCACCCACCGCCGAGCACAGCTGGGAGCTCCGGCTCTTTAAAAGCACAACTTACTTGAAGATAAATTGGGATCTAGGCCGTATCCAGCACCGGTGTCAGAGGAATTTTGCCTGGAAATCGGTTTTCATTACAGTGGCATGTTCGTTTTCTGAAGCTTAAGGATCTTGGCTTGAGCTCAGAATAAAAACCCACAAACTTTAATTTAGTGGGATGGCTCGAAATCAGGACTCTGCCCTCCAGCAGACCTTGACATTAACCAGCTTCCCCACCAGCTCTTCTTACCAGTATAATTGCAACCTGAAATGCTGCCAGAGTGTGTGTGCCCAAGAGGGCAAAGAACTGATTTTGGAGGCTGTAGGAATGTAAATAGTCAGAAATATCAGAGCTGGAAACGCACAGGTTTGGTTCATCATTAGGAAACAAAAGCACGGGCTGGCAGTGAGGTCTAGGAGTTGCTCTTCATAATTTTCACAAGAAGCAGAGGAAGGAAGCCAAAAGCAAAGGTTCTTTTAATTAGATCTGAAAATTAAAAACCCTGGAAGCTATGCCGAAGGAAACAAGTCTGTGCTGACCCAAGGCTGACATAACAGGCTTCCTGCGCAGGGAAACCCAGTGGATATTTGTGAAGGATCTAAATAAGACTCTATGTTTATTTCAAGCAAACCGAGTATAACCATGGAGCCAAGTCTGGAAAAATCCACCACAGATATTTTGTGAGAAACCAAGTTCCTGCCTACCTATGGAGCTGAACCCACTGTGTAACGAGGATCTCACAATGAAACATGGGAGGGAGACGAGCAGGGATGTCTGCCGGGTGGAAGAGTTCAGCAGAAGGTTTGACCCAAGACAAACAACCAATCCATCATCCCCAGACAGAAGAAATGCAAAGTTCACTGTCAGGCTCCTCAACTCTCCCTCCAGCCCTTGAAGGTTTCTCTGAGTCTGAGGCACAAGACCACATGTTGGGAGGTACAGGTGGCATGCAGAACAAGGGCTGAATTTTTCCCTTTTCCTCAAACAGCTGCTGCTGACATCCTGATCTGACAAACATGACGTGTGGAAGTCCAATAAACATGCACAAGCCATCCACAGAGACCTGAAGGATTTACTTTTTTTTTTTTGTTAAGTTTGGGAAGAAAAAGGGCAGTTCGGCATAACACTTATTTTGAATGAATCTTGTAGAACCCAGAGCAAAATGACGGGAATGTTTCGACCAAGAGCAAATAGTTCAAGTCTCTCCTGTACCTTGTGTTGTCTAGGTCAAGGCAATACAGCCTGAAATCTTAAAGGTCATTCCTGAATGTTCCCTGGAAAAGCTGGATATAGAGAATATACTTGGTCACAGTCAGATAAGCGATTGGCATTATCAGGGAATTCTCTGCCAGTCCAAAGATACCAAAAATGTTTGTGTTCTTTATAATCCCCCTTTGGAATCTAACTAGGCTGAGAAATATTTTTCTCATCTTTTGATTCTTCCCCAGACAGACACTTTCCAGATATTTAAGCAGTTTTTGAGGATGACAGCTAGCTGCAATCCAGGAGCCTCTGCGAATTTTGAAGCGCTGCTTGTTTTTAGAAAATATCTGGAAAAACTGGCTGTTTAAAACCCAGGAAATCTTCTTACCTTGTCTTGGATTAATGAAAATATGGGAAAAACGGCTTTGCAAACATGGTTGTGCTTGCAGGCACGCACAGCACACCGCTGCCCCTCGGCTTCCCAAAGCTTTCTCCGGGCTATTTTACCAGCACAAAGCCTCCTGCAGCCCAGCAGCGGGATGGGGCTTGGAGCAGGATGAGCATTTTATATTGACATTGCTCAGTAATTAGGAAGTCTGTCAGGAAGAGTCTGAAAAGAGCACGAGAGATGCGGCGGAATGAAAGAGCTTCGTTACCGAGCACGTACACGTTGCAATTCTCTTTGCCAGGAGTCTGGGGGGCTGCTTTGCTCCCAGCACAGGAGTACTGGCATAGAATGGTTTGCAGTATGAATATTGAGCATCAGGAATAAAACACCAGCGATTCCTGCAGACAGGAGTCTTACATCGTTCTTTTATTGCTTCAAGCAACTCCTCTCCCCACCTCCCCAGAGACAGGCAAGTGATGCATTTCTAATATTGATTACTTGAGGCATCGTTCGTAACGCCTGAATCCAGTAGGAATCCATCATTATTAATAATACTGTGGCTCAGAGCTACACCCAAGGTCCTTTTCTCATCCTTCCCGTTGCTGTTGCCCTGGTGACTTTTCCAGCCGTGGCCGATCCAGTCTACATCCATCTATTAATGCTACTTCCAATGGCAACCTCTCCGCTATCGTTGTTCCTGGGAAGGGAAAAGCTGAACACGAGCCAGAAATACTGCTTTTGTTAGCAGGCAGTAGTCATGATGAATGAAAACTTCATTTTTCCCGTATGATGTCCCATTTTTCTCAGTTTCCCTGTCTCCTGTCCTTTGCATTCATCACCCCTTCCATCCTGCTGCTGTGTTTAGGACGGCGCCTACGGTCAGAAGAGCTCCGGTCTCGCCCAGCTCGCATAATGGATGTTGACAGTGAATTGAACACTAAAGGGAGAGATTGAGCCCAGAGCCACGGCCTCAGCCGGGAGTTTGATGGTTCAAAAGCATCAAGATGGTCTCAGCACAAGGGGAGCATCTGGAAGCAATAATAATCAGAGGTTTATGCAGCTGGTTAACACAGCAGCACTGGTTGGCATGTCCCGAGCAGGTTGGACAGTACACATACTGTAGACTAATGTTAAAATTGCCCTCTAATTTTGGACTGCTCTGGTAGATATTTAAATAGAAGCTTACTGGCCAACGTGCCTCCTAAGCTGCTCAGAAACCTGCTGTCAGGCTTTAGCTCCTGCTGAGGATTTAATACTAAAGCTTGGAATCAGAGTCAATCCTATTATTTCATTTATTTACATTTGGGTTTTTTTTCCAAAACATAAGCAGAAGCCGTTGCTAGAACAAAAGGCAGTATTTATAAATGATGAAAATCGAATTATAGAGGCATCCATATGTAGCTAATCATGTCATACATTGGGTTTGGATTAATGTAGTAGATGATATTATAGACTAGGACATCTATACTTATGTAGAGCGTGTATGAGCGTACACGCACACGTAGACTTACAAACCATATGGTTTGTATATAGAAACCATAACTCTAATGTATATCTAATCCTGGTTTTTGTAAGGCTGGTCCAGGAAGAGAGCAGACACCAAAAGGATGCAGGAAAATGCGGGCTCTGTGTAGCGATGGGCTCTTCAGCTCTACATCTCTCAGGCTCGAGCCCTGCAAAATGAAACTCGCGATGTTTCCTGTTGCCACATCCAGCCTCGTCTTGCTCATCACCCCTGCCAGCAGAAGGGCTGTGCTGGGAGTTGAGTGGCTGCCCAAGTCCCCAGCGCTCCACCCAGATGGGGCAGGAGCAGCCCTTCCATCTGCACACCGGGTAGAACAATGTGAACTCTTAAATGCATGGATTGTCCATGCCACTAAATCCTCTGGTGTTTTCTTTCCCTGAAGAATGAAGTCACCCCAGGGCAGCTTTCAGCTTCCAGTACTTAGAGGGGGCCTACTGGAAAGATGGGGATGGACTCTCTATCAGGGCATGTAGTGATAGGACAAGGGGTATCATCGGCTTTAAACTGAGAGAGGGTAGATTTAGATTGAGTATTAGGAAGAAATTCTTCACTCTGAGGGTGATGAGTCACTGAAACAGATTGTCCAGAAAGGTTGTGGATTCCCCAACTCTGGAAGCGTTGAAGCCCAGGCTGGAGGAGGCTCTGAGCAACCTGCTCTAGTGGGAGGTGTCCCTGCCCACAGCAGGGAGGTTGGAACTAGTTGTCCTTTAAGGTCCCTTCCAACCCAAATCCTTTTATGCTAATTCTATGATTATATCCATAATGAATGAACGTTTTTCTCCTTTTCTCTAATCGCTAAACTTTGAGTGATGCTTCCCTTCACCTCCAGCTGACCTTCAGCATGGTGGGACACCCCCATTTTGCAGTCTGCACTCCAAGTGCTGTCACACGGGGCCTTTGCTGGCGCACGTGGCATTCCTCTCCTCTAGCTGTGGATTGACACTGGGGAGCACGTTACCAGCTGTGCGGTGGGGTGGGGGGCCTGCACCCTCAGCTAGTACATGCTAGCTGAGCTCTCTCCATGTTTACTCGGGGATGGTATTTTACTCCAGCAGAATATCTGCTCCCTTAAAGGCAAATACCAGTGGAAGTTGTTTGATTGGGTCCTATAGGTATTGTCTCGCTGTCGATAGCTGTGGTCCTGGGCTGCAGTTTGCTGTTATTCCCTTCTTGTGGGAAAATTGTGTTTCCAATAAGGAAGCCTCATTGATCCTTGCTCCGACAGGACACATCAGCTGGGTCATATCCTGCCCCGTAGGCTGCCCCTCAGCCTGAGCGTAGGGAAACATCTGAGGGCGTTGCACTGTCTTTATTTTCCCCAGCTTTTCCGCAGATGCACCCAACCCAAAATGTGCTCCCAATTCTTTTTGTCATCATCAATGACAGTGGCGATTCATCATCCAGTTTTATTTTTTCTTCCCCATAATAACTTCCACGGAGCAGGAATATACTTCAGCTGCACAGCTGTCAGCAAACCACGTTTTTTTTTCCCCCTAGTAAACAAAATAGCTTCATTTATTCGTACTAACAAAGACGTTTCCTAAGACGTGCTGTAAATATTTAGAGCGAGCGGCGTTGCCGTGTGATCTCTAGACGCCTCCCAAATAGTCCTGTCATTGTGATGTATGCCAGGGAAGGGGGTTGCGATACGAGCCGCACGTGCCGTGGAAGAAGCAAACAATATCATCAAAGCCCTTCGGGGCTGGATTGGCTAATTGCTCTTTGCACACTGTAGAAAGTCAAACCATTGTAGCTTGACGGTAATTGCCATATTGTACTCAGCTAAATATTTGTACTCAGCTAAATATTTGCCGTATTGTACTCGGCACTGGTGAGACCGCCCCTCGAGGACTGCGTCCAATTTTGGGCGCCGCAGGATAAGGGGGACACGTTGAGGTGCCGGAGCGGGTACAGAGAAGGGCGACGAAGCTGGTGAGGGGTTTGGAAAACATGTCTTATGAGGTGAGGCTGAGGGAGCTGGGATTGTTTAGTCTGAAGAAGAGGAGGCTGAGAGGAGACCTTCCTGCTCTCTCCAGCTCTCTGAAGGGAGGCTGTAGTGAGGTGGGGGTTGATCTCTTCTCCATAGGAACTAATGATAGGGCAAGAGGTAATGTCCTCAAACTGGGCCAGGGGAGGTTTAGATTGGACATTGGGAAGAATTTCTTTCCTGAAAGAGTGGTCAGGCCTTGGAACAGCCTGCCCAGGGAGGTGGTGGAGTCACCATCCCTGGAGGTGTTCAAAGGGTGATTGGATAGGGCACTTCAGGGCATGGTCTGGTGATCACAGACTTGATGATTGTAGAGGTCTTTTCCAATCTTAACTATTCTATGATTCTATAACCTGATGTGGCCTGTTTTCTATGAGCTGGAGTCCAGGAAGGCCTGGCTGGCCAAGTTCGCATTGTTTTCAGCTAACACCACGTCCTTTCCCCGCATGTGCCGAGGTCTCGGGACAGGCAGAGCCAAGTCTGAGCAGCTTTACTCTCCTCTAGCCCATCTTTGGGCTGGTACATGGCAGGGTTCTACTCCAGTGCATCGCACAGTGCTCGATGGTTTGGAAAATTTAATATGTGAGGACTGGGGAAAAAAAATACCCAAGAGGTAATTTGATTTAAATATGATACTGTAGCAAGAAAGAATAAACCATAAATATTCAAAACATGTGAAGCATGATGCTTGGGTACAAACACAGATGCCATCTCATCTTTGACCTCTGCATAAATGGCAACAGCATCTCTGCTGTTACAGCTCATGAAGCTCTTCGGCTGTGATAAAGGACCTGGTTTGGATTCAGGCTTTTGCTCAATCCTTTGATCTACATTCTGGTCACTGATGCCTGGCCATTTACATGTGGTTATTTGTATATTCCAGGAACATCAGCACCACATTAACACAGTAAGCAATGTAGCAGTTATTTTTCATTTCTCCTTTCTTTAAATTTTTGACTTGAAACTATTGTGGTGATCAACAGACGTCGATTATTTAAATCAGCCGTTGTCGATTAGCTTTGGTCCCTATTCCTATAAAATATAGCCAGGGATCAGGAGCTATATTCTTACAGCACCCTCTGTTTTTCTTATTACAGTAAAAATGCATTTAATAAAACAATAACTTCCCTCCCTCACATTGTTTAAAACCCAGCTCTTACAGCCCAGTGCCATCTGTCATGAGGCTGACTTCAAAGATTCCCATTGTCTGAACTGAGACATAAAATACGGCTAAAAAACAAGAAAGAATGACAAATAAACTGGAGGTTACAAATTTATTCACCATTAGGTTGACAGTTTCTCTTTAAGTAAGATGATGTGGCTTGAATAACTTGGAGGAAAGTCAATAACGAGGCAAAACCTGGGATTTATCCATTGGTCATTCTTAGGGGTTTTTAAAAGCAAAGTCAAAACTTGGCTTTGAATTTCAATTGAAATGGGAAGGTTTTGTTTGGAAGACGCTGCCTCGATCCCTCCTGGGAGCTGGAACTGACATCTTTCCTATGTCTGTCCTCATGGTTTGTTCTCCCCCATCCCACACTGGTGGCTTTTCAAAGAGGAGATACTGGGGCACCTGGCAGCAGAGCCAGTCTGAGTGCAAAGGCCAGCACAAAATCAAGTGAGAGTGGGGGTAATGAACATCAGCACAATTTTTAAAGCCCTCGAGGGATCAGGGGGACTCCAGCCCTGCCCTGGGCAGCTTGGGCCAGGCCTGGACAACCCTTACGGGAAGGTAGTTGTTCCTCAGCTCCAACCTAAACCTCCCCTGGGGCAACTGGAGGCCACTTCCTCTTGTCCTGTTAAATGACTTCTCATTAAAGGAGCACTAAAGTAGGTAGTGACTGAGTCAATGGTATTTTATGGAGCAAATGCAAATTATAGTGTCCCATAAAGCAAGTTCCATAACGGCTGCCTCCAGCAGGGCTCAGCTGAGCTTGCACACAGTCTTAGTTTCAGCTTTCCCTTAATTTAAAACGTTTCTTTTTACAATTTTAGTGTCATATATTGCATATAGCTGAGATGTGCATGCATTCATATGTGCACAGGCATGAACTATGTGTGGATTCATTAACTTAGAGCCCAATTAGCTTTTTCATAGTGTTTATGTTCTGGAAATTGGCCCAGTTGGTCACTGCAGCAAGAAGGGGAGCGAGTCAGGATGTCTGGTTGTTCTCCTCTCTTTTTGCTTTTTTATTGAGTTAAAAAAAAAAATAGTGGTACATCTAAATATCTATTGATCATCTTTAGTATTATCTTTCTGACCCACTTTTAAATATCCATGATGGGATCCACAAGCTCCATGTCATTTTCTATTGTACTCTATTTGTGTTATATTTACTATGTTTTTTCTAAGTATGTAACGTAAATCCCTCTCACTGTGACTTGAACTGATTTCTTAAACACCCGTGATGGCATCCACAAGCTCCATGTTAACTTTTGTACTTCGTTTGTGTTATATTTACCAGGTTTTTTTCTCTAAGTATCTAACATAAATCCCTCTCGCTGTGAATTGAACTGATTTCCTCTAGTTTTATTCCTAGCGGACATTCAAAACAGTTGATAATGGCCTTGAGTAAAATAACCTGTGAGGATTGTTACTCTTTTATCTACCTTCAGGTTTTTTGTATAAAGTCAACTCAAAACTTCCCAGCTTTCCTCATACAACTTATTTTAGAAATTTATATTTTCTCCCGATCTTTTTCCAGTTGTCTGGTGTGTGGGTGCAGAATAACTGTGTCCATACAGGTAGGACCTTCCTCCTAATAGTTTGCAGCCAAGCTTTTCCATGAATATTCCAGCAGTATTCCGCTTGTGCCAGGCTCAAAAGCAGAACTCTGCTGCAAAGCTCTGCCAAGACAGTGGTGGATGCTTCTGGTCTCTTCATCTGGCCTTTGCCTTTGGGTAAGTCTTTGCATATCGGAAGCAGCCCAGCAGAGGGGGTGCAGATCTCCTTTTTCAAAGAGGGTTAAGAGATGGGTTTGCGTGGAAAGGCATTCATATAGCTTTTGATCCTCGCACCACCGAAGTTTCACTCCATAACAAAATGCTGGAGCCGTAGACATGACCAGATGGTTGCCATCACCCTACGTCGCCCCAGTGAACGTTGATTGAAATATTTACTTTGCCGATATTTGGAAACAGCCAGAGAAGCGGAGGTCCCTCCTCAATGCTTCATCAGTCTTTAATGGGGCAATATTCTCTTTGACCTCTGATAGTGCTGCTTGAGCAAGAGCTGCAAAATTCAGCCTGTGGAGAATCAGCTTGGTGACAGGGCAGCTTCTTATCAAGTGTCAAAGCCATGCAATTTATAAAGCAAGCTGAGAGCAGAGCTGGGCCCGAGGGACAGAAAGAGATTTTGGACATTTCCCAGAGGCCAGGAAGTAGTTTCAGGTTTTGAGTGCATTTCTTCCAGGGAAATATTTGCAGCAACAGAGTTCAGGCTCTCAGCCGAAAACAGCTACTAGAAGGAGTGCTCGTGGTTGCTTTTTCCATGTACGTGCAGCAATGGTGAGCCTGGCAGAAAGTGGTACTGTATTAAGTATCAAGGCAAGTATGCCCTGAACTGAAAAAGAAAATATTTGGCAGAATCAGGTCAGTTACTTCTAAAGTATCACAAAACAAACTTGGCTGTAAACATTTGTGCTTTGCAGCTCGAGTTTTTTCTTGTTGTGGTGTCTTGACAGGGCTAGAGCAGCCAGAGGTTGGGAAGTTGGGTCCAGTTCTCCCCTTCCACAGGCAGTCAAGTGTCAAGAAGCTGAAAACTTCTTCTGCACAGGGAAACTTCAGCAGGCAGTGGAAGTTTTCGCTTCCCTGGTTTTGAAGCTGCATTCCTTTGAAAGGAGATGATTTAAACCGAACAACAGCTTGTCCCACCTTTGGCATTGAACTAAAGGGGATTTAGAGTAAAGCAAGGAGTCCCCAGGCCAAACCAGAACCTGGTGCCAAGGCCCCTGTCCTTGCCTGCCCCAGGAGAGCTCAAAAGCAACCAAGAAACCAAACACAGTTTGGATGCTTTATCTTATCTTAAACCCAAATGATGGAAACACATCTCTAAATACTTTTATCTATTTCTGTGGAGCAAATACCGTTCTGCAGGATGATCCCCATGTCGTCCTCACCTCTGAACTCATCACTTCGTCCTCCATCTTACCTGGAGAACCTCAACAATCCATCCAGCTGGATCTCCTGCTGCCGTTCGTGTGCTTTGCCCTGACACGAGTAGTCGCAATATGTGTTGCAGGGATGATTTGCATCCTCAGTAGCGGGGATGTGTTTGCATTTGATACTTGTAGTTGCTAAAGGTGGAACTTTTAGCTCGTTATTTTTAATGGTTGCTGCGTGGAGTGGGAATTGGTGAGCTTTCTGCCAATTAGGAATAACAATCCTGCACTTTCATGGCATCTCTCATCTGAAGATCTTAAAGTATTTTTAAAACATTAGCTAATTATGTGTGACAACACACCTGTCAGGGAGGTAGATGAAGGGATAAAGCAGCAGCAAACTTCCCCCGGCGCTGGAATAGAGCCACAACCAGCAGCTCGGGGAAGGGAACCGAGCGAGGTGTCTCCATGTAAATTCCTGAAGATGGAGTTGGTGAGAGCTGTATGGGGTTACCCCTGTCGAGATTTATCAGGTGGTCTCTGGCTTGTGGCTTTGTGACATCTTTAAAGTCATGTTTGCCACGTGGGTTTGTGTGGTTTGGTGTTTTTCCCAACTAAAAGAAACTAAACAGATGGCAGCGTGGTATCTCCCAACTCCAGAAGAGAGGTCACAGCTGCAGCTTCCTTTCCTAAGAAAACCTGCTATTTTTACAGTGTTTAGCACATTAGAGCTGGCTCCTCTCATCCCTCTGTGTGGCTGAGACAGGTGAGCTCAGCGGATGGCCGAGAGCCTGCGGACTCTCCTTGCTGCAGCTTTGCAAACCACAGCGGCTTTTGCTGAGCTCCAATTTGGAAACCTCCACCAGATCTTTCCTTGTTGCAGTAGGAAAACAGTTCTGAATATCACGGAGCATGTGGCACTTAGGGACCTGGTTTAGTGGTGGACTTGGCAGTGTTAGGTTTCTGGTTGGACTCGATGATCCTAAGGGTCATCTCCAACCTAAATGATTCTGTGATTCATGGTGCTCAGTTCTGATTCAGGCCCCTTGAGATACTAACAAGGATTGACTTTGCTTCTCCAAGATGCTTCTTACAGAAGGTGTTGCCCCAGCTTACAAAACCCCAAATAAGCAGTTTGTAGCTCTCTGTAATAAGATGGTCTGAAATATAGAGCACCAAACACAGTGAAAACAAAACAGAAATAAAATCCACGCTCCTCACCCATAATCATAAACTTTACCAAAACCCACCGTAACCACTGCTCTGCCCCAGCACTTGGTTCCCTTCCCCACAGAGGCTTTGATTTGACTTCCCCAAAGCACCCCCACACCCCACGTACCAGCTCTGCGCTGCACTTGCCTTGCAGTGGGGTATCATTTTTTATTTGTCATGCTGTTTGTTTCTAGAGCTATAAAAACCCAGGAACTGGGGGACCAGGAAGGACTTCTCGGCTCCAGGCAGCCAAGCTCCTCGTTTTGCAAGGCACCACGTCATCCAGCTGCTGTTCTGCACCAAGTGAGTGAGGTTTTTCTCCCAGTATTCTTCTTTTTGGGTAGATGTTACCAAATACCGTGTCCTGGTGGTCAGAGATGGTCTAACCTCCTGCCCAAATGTCATTGGTCAACTTTTGCCTGTACGTGTTGTGTTCCCAAACACAAATAGCTTTTCTCTCCCACTCCCTCCCTTGGGTGTCACTTTCTGGATGCTTCCTATTTTTATCTGTTGACCTCATGCAATTTAGAACTGAGTATTTTCAACGCATTTACGGTACCCGCTCATGATGGTTTGGGAATTTCTAGGCTTTTTTGGAGAGGGCCTGGCATTGTGCCCCTCCCATGAAGCACACCTGCCTTGACATGGTCTCTGTAGGATGTGTTTTTCTAGAGACACAAAGATGATGATGAGGAACTCTTACAAGGAGTGACTTGAGGGAACTGGGTTTTTTTAGCCTGGGTAGAAGGAGGCTCAGGGGAGACCTTCTTGCTCTCAACAACTCCCTGACAGGAGGTTGGAGCCAGGTGGAGCTGGGCTCTTCAGCCAAGGAACAAGTGACAGGACCAGAGGAAATGACCTCAAGTTGTCCCAGGGGAGGCTTGGGTTGAATATTAGGAAAAGTTTATTCCCCGAAAGAGTTGTGAAGGCCTGGCCCAGGCTGCCCAGGGCAGTGGTGGAGTCCCCATCCTCAGAGATGTTTAAAAGACATGTAGACATGGCAGTGAGGGACATGGTTTAGTGGTGGACTTGGCAGTGTTAGGTTTACAGTTGGACTTAGTGATCTTAAAGGTCTTTTTCCAATCTAAATCATTCTGTGATTACAAGGATGACTTCAGGGAGCCAGGAAACCTTATCTGGATCTACCTGGTAGCTGATTTTGTTGACAACAGTTGCAGTGAGCGCTGCCGAGCAGTTCTTCCTCTGGATGCTGCCTCTTGCCTGCCCTAAACTCTATTTTTCAGCCTGGGAAGTGTATCCAAGACAGTCTTACCTTACAGGAAACCCATGGCATTTGTGAGGTGTAGGACGTGCATGCGATTGTTTTCAGTCTCTCCCGGGATTGTTTTCATTCGATGAAGTAAAAGCATCCTGAGTTTGTTAGATCTCGATGAGTTGGCTTCAAACACTAAGCCACTTCTTAAAAATAAAACCAGCCCATTTGTTCTAGTAAAGCAAGGGATTACAGATTTGATTGCAAGATCAGAAACGATATTAAGAACAAATCACAGAAATAAAAAACAACAACAAAAAAAGAAAATTAGAAGGCACTTTGCAGCGCTCCCTTGTTGTAGCTGTCAAGCAGGGTTTCCCTGCAGCCATCTGCAGCGAGGAGCACAGCAGAGCACAGCCTCTCCCCTGGAGTCCTTTGAAGCCTGGCTCAGCCCTTGGGCAGAGCTGTAGCTCAGTGCCACGGCTCAGCACCACAGCCCCACCATGGTCCCACAGGATGGCCTCGGGAAGCCCAGGCTGGCTGCTCACAGGGTCCCTGGGGCCAGCACGATCCCTCTTCTCTTCTTCCAGGCAGAATCACCTCTGCCAACTCCCTGTAGCTTCCTTTCTCCTCCTCCTTCCCAGCTGTCTGTATGATTTGTTACACCCTCAAGCTCTGATTCAGCAGCTTTTTGCGGAGACAGTGCATAGCAGGCGGGTAAGATGGTTGTTACCGTCGGCCCGAGAGCCCCGAGTCCATCCCTGCCCCCAGTCCCTGCTCAGCTTGTGGCCTTTGACTTTGTTCAGTCCCACAGCTCCATTTGCTCCAGGACTCAGAAATATTCCCAACCAGTATACTCCAGTCAAACCAGGTGAGGCAGAAATGTGTGTAAACCTTGGGTACCTACTGCGGCGGAGACCCGGCCAGCCTGACAGCATCGTGGCGGTTGGCAGGTTGCCCCGGCACGACTCTAGACTCGCAGGAGGGGCTCTGCTCTCCATGAAATAGAGCTGGGGGTAGGTGTCGGGCTCTGAAGCTGCCAAAGCTCAAAATGCAGTCTTCATTTTGATGAAATTATATCATCTTCTGTGCTACATACCTTCAAATGTCATCTCTTTACTCATGCCTTTCAAAATTCCTTTTCCCCTCTCTGTGGGAGCCGCTGACCTCCCCTACCAGATTGCCTCCAGATGTCCAGGAGGGAGCAGGATGAGTGAGCCCCCCTCCCGAGCTCCTCAGCCCCCTGCTGGGCTGGCAAAGCCCCTGGCCCCTCTCACTAATGTTGTATTTTTAGTCAGTTTAAATGAGCATCGCCCACAGCCCCTGTGGCTGGTCCCACCACCTCCATCCCTGGTTGCTCTTTCTCTTTTCCACCTCCTTTGAAACATCTTGGGAACTGATCAGGATTTAAATCCTTTTTCTTTTTTTTCTTTTCTTTCTCTCAGCTGTTTAACCCAGATGGGTTAAGTTGGACCTGGATCGCTGAGATGTCCTCTGTAGTCGCAGCTCACAGTGGGGTGGCTGCGAGAGGGCGAGGAGGAGACGTGTGGACCGGTGTCCTCTGGGCTGATGGTCTCCAGAGCTGCATAAAGCAGGAGAAACATTGGCTGCAGGGCAAAAATCTTTTAAAAAAAGTTGAAATAACTGAAACTCAGTGGGTGAGAGAGCCCTGTGCCCACTCCCATCGTGCAGCATCCCAGCTCTCCTCGCCGCGTCCCGGCTAGCAGAAGTTTGCCAACGTGAGGCTTTTCCACCAGCTCTTTATCTGCATTGCTATTCCAGGCTGCTTTTTTATTTGCTCCAGATGGACTCCAATAGTTTCCTATCTCCTTTCTTTGGTCTTTTTATCTTTTATTTCAATCCAAACGATTCCTGCACTTCTTGCCAAACTATATATTATATCACATTCTTTTCTGCTTCAGACACAATATCCTCCTTGACCCAGGCTGGCACATTTCCACCTGCCCTGTTGTGTCTATTCCTTCTACAAACTCTTATTTCAACATTAAAAGCGGAACCAGACGGATGCGATATCCTGTTGTCTGTCATCCCAGTTACATAAAGTGTCTCTTTGCCATCAGGGGGACAAATTCCCATCCCTTAAATCCTCTGCAGCCACCCAGGAGAGCTGGATCATCACTTTAATATAAATTTCGGGACGTATTTTTGTTAAGCATCCCTTTTAAGTGAATCTTCTGTTTGTGTGTACCCTCAACCTCTCTTCCGGGTTGACTCCTGCCCTTGTGTATTGCTGCCTGTGCCAAAAAGAATATTTTAAATTTCTAAATTGTTTCTGCTTAGCAAGTCGGGGCAGCGTTTAATTGCACAGCTACGCCTTTGTCTTCCAACACCACCTACTTTAGAGAGAAAGGTGTTTGTATTATTTGTTTCAATTTGTTACCATTTCTCATCTTCAGTGGTTAGGAAAAAAAAAATTAATTTTTTTTGAGTGATTCTATGCATCTCTTCAATATTTCCAAAGTTATCTCTGCATACTTTAGTCTCTTGAGGTAAAGCTTTGGATAGACTCACTATAGGAATATAAATGATAGCAATGGTCCCGTATAACCAACAGATTATGTTGGATTTGCTCTCAGCACTTCTGTTCTGGGTTTGTTTTTTTTTAAAAAACTTCTTTTACATGGTCAATCCAAAAGAGAACTGAAAAGTAAGCAAACTATTCCAATATCTCAAAACCAGAGAAACTGCTCTACTCCTAAGTTCAAACTAAGTCAAAACTAATTCAAGCAAATCATAATATTGGAGTAATTGACCCTAATTTCAAAGTGAGTGCAAAGGTACCTTAGAGGAATTAATGTGGTTCACAGGCTTGTGGGGGTTGTTTTGAGACTAATGATGTGCAAGGAGGAAGAACCTGGTTTGACTCTTGATGTGTATGAATATTAATGACGTGCACTGGCATCATTTGGACAACTGAAAACAGATCTGATATCACTGTGGCAAATCCTTGGTAGGGAGCTAGTTACACTAAGTGAAGATGCATTTAAATTGTTCTTTTGTGGGGTTTTTTTGGTATAATTATAAAAAATATATTTACTTTTCACAAGCTAAAATTTTTCTTCCATAGAAGTGCCTTTTTAACCTGGGATAATTTGGGTCTGTTTATAGTTAAGGAAAATATTTTCATGTTGCTATTTGAGCAGCTTTGACTTGATGTTCTATTTTAACAGATGCTCTTCCAACAAGAGAAGCGCAATTTAAATTTGCTTAATTGCCAAATAACACATAAGAGAAGTGAAAGAATTAATACCTTTATAGACTGAGACCCAAACAAGTGCCAGCTAAAACCGGACTGTTATCGGTGGCTTTACTGTGATGTGTCTGAAGTTGTTGTATCCATGGCCCCGTTTTAATTTGTCATCCACACTGGAAAGCAACTAAAGGATCTGCTGGGAGACCTTTTCAGCGCTGCTGTTAAAAAAAAGCCGTTTTCTTTGCAAGTCATTTGTCTCTGCCTTGTTTATAACAGCAGGAGCTATGGCTGCACAGGTCTATCGTAGTTTAAAGGGCTGCTGGTGATAAGATGATCAAAAGAATGCAGGCTCTGTGCAACCACTTGGGTCCAACAGGCTGTTTGTATCCAGTACGATGAACAGATTATTTTACTTTTCTCTCATTTTAAATATACACTCATTTCCAGTAAAACTGTCAGGTACAAACATATAAATATGTCTATATGCAGAATATACGCTGTGGCTGCGCGGTGTTGTTGAGTAGATAATTAACCAATAAGGGTATCAGGAACATTTTGTAAGTGATAAGTATTCCCCTATCTTTGATGAATCCTTAGCAGCAATTTTGCAAGAGGCTTTGTGGGAAGTCCCCACCAATTTTCGCAACGCCGTGACGTTCCTTTCCTGTTAATTTGTTGGTAGGTAGAGGAAGGCACCTGGAAACTGCCCACTCTGTCATGACTCACGGTGGAGCAATCGCCTGCGTTTACCCTGATCCAAGTGAAATGTTTAAGATCATCACCATCGACGCACGGAGAACGCCGCGTTACTCAGCGTTCACCAAACACATTCATCGTGTGAAATAAGGTAGGTAGGTTTTCAAGCAGTGACTGAGCCAAACCCACAACCGCTCAAGAATTCCTGGTTGCCATAAGATAACATCCTCAACACAACTCAACTCAACGTCCGCGGTGGCAGCGCTCTACAAAACGGACCCTCTGGACTGAAAATGCGGAGTCTCGCCATTTGCATTAACAAGGGTTAATTTGGACAGGCTGGAGCAATGGGCTGAGGTCAATTGTACGAGGTTTAACAAGGCCAAGTGCCAGGTCATGCACTTTGGTCACAACAGGCTTGGGGAAGAGTGGCTGGAGAGCTGCCTGGCAGAAAAGGACCTGGGGGTGTTGGTTGACAAGCGGCTGAACATGAGCCAGCAGTGTGCCCAGGTGACCAAGAAGGCCAACGGCATCCTGGCCTGGATCAGAAATGGTGTGACCAGCAGGAGTAGGGAGGTGATTGTGCCCCTGTACTCGGCACTTGTGAGACCGCACCTTGAGTACTGTGTCCACTTTTGATCACCACAGGATAAGAAGGACGTTGAGGTGCTGGAGCGGGTATGGAGAAGGGCAACGAAGCTGGTGAGAGGTCTGGAAAACACACCTTATGAAGAGTGACTGAGGGAACTGGGATTGTTTAGTCTAGAGAAGAGGAGGCTGAGAGGAGACCTCATTGCTCTCTACAACTACCTAAAAGGAGGTTGTAGTGAGGCTGGTGCTGGTCTCTTTTCCCAAATTACTGATGATAGGATGAGAGGAAATGGACTCAAGTTGTGCCAGGGGAGGTTTAGATTGGATATTAGGAAGAAATTCTTTGCTGAGAGAGTGGTTAGACGCTGGAACAGGCTGCCCAGGGAGGTGGTGGAGTCACCATCCCTGGAGGGGTTTAAAAAACAAGTAGATACAGTACTTGAGGCTCCGGTCTAGTGGTTAGGGATGCTGGGATGAAGGTTGGACTAGATGATCCTAGAGGTCCTTTCCAACTATAGTGATTCTATGAAGGGTACTCTCTCGATTGCTGTCCATGCAGAGCCTCTATATACCTATGGGTTCCTTGCTGAGGTGGGTTAATAGTGCCCATACACGCTAACCAAGTCACTGTAACATCTCCTGTGAAGCTGTGATCTCATTAGTACGGAGCTGTTGTTGGACCACGTTCTTTTGAACTTTCTCCTGCTGCTATGAAGACACGGGAAAACTTTAGGCGAATTCAGTCACATATTAACAAAGGATTCATTATTTGGTTTTCTCCTTAACACCCTGAAGGACCTTTGTATTTTTTAACAACTAGGTTTTTGGTCTTTAAGGGTGAACTCTCATCTTCTTTTTAAGTAGGATGTCCTCCAGGGCCTTCAGACACAACCGGAGCGAACATGCTCTCTTGACCGCACTTCCAACGTCTGCCAGCGTTAGGGAGAAATAATAAGCAAAGCCAAGCTATGATTACATTATGTGTTGCATTTACTGTCACCAGCCAATCTACTAAAGGAACCTTTTAAAATGTTATTAGCGTTCTTGTCTACCCTCTGACCCTGCTTTTGTCTTCACTCCCGAGGAGGACTGCGAATAACACCCTGTGACATTTAAATGCAATCCCCTAACATGAGCTGTTTCATATGGGTTAGATCCAACCTTCACAATTAAGGGCATAAAGAACTGGAAAAATAAAGGTCTGTTCATTAGGTGGAGGAGCTGAAATCTGTGATAAGAATCGGAAGGCAGAGCCAAACTGATAAGTGTTGTAATCCTGTTGATGGAAGAAGAAAAAGAAAACCAGCTGGGATTTTTCATTCTTTGTTTCTTTAATTAAGTCTAGACTATGTGTGTCGTGCAGCTTGGAAATATTTACCAAGTTGCATTGTGATTATGATGTCAATAATCAAATTAAAAGACTGAGCAGAGAATGGATTTAGGAAAGAAGAGAAATATCTGATTTGCTTAACAGAACGTTGCTGAACTTCAAAGACAGAAATGTTCTTTCTTCCTAGTTTGCAAAATTTATTCTAGCCAGCGCTTCTGCTTCCCATGAAACCCGAATTTTACATCGCTAACACCAGAGAAGTGATGGGGATGAGAAGAGATCATTTCTTGCCCTCTTGGCTCTCCATTTAAAAAATAAGAATACCCATTTCTGCCTTCAAAAGGATTTCTCCAGCAAATCTCAAACAGTATAAGAAATAAGTACAGAGTTTTATGAGCTCTAGGCTGAGGGTTTAGTACACTATTTCAATCTATTCTTCTATATTTTCTTTTAAAAGCTTATCTTTAATGAAAATAAGGCTTCAAAACTATAATGACTTCTGTGTGTGTCTAACTTTAGGTGAGAGGAGGATTTCAGATGAGCATCTGTGTACTCTAAACGTAGCAAAATAGTGACAGGGTGGGAGTTTTCTGTTGGTACTTGCTACGGCGAAGGAGAAATAGGAATGGACAAAGAGTTAAGCCCCAAAACCACCAACAACTCTAGGTACCATCTGTCATCAAAGCTGATAGTGACATTTACTGGGTTTTTTTTCCTCAAGAAAAATCTTTTAAGAGCAGGTAAGTGACTGGATCCTCAGGATTCATGCCAGAGGTGCATCTTTTCACTGTTAACTAGCCTATAAATGAGTTGTTTAATAATATTTCGAATGCAAACCTAACTCTCTTTGATGGCTTCTTTATTTCTTTTTAAGTTGACAAATACACAATTAGTTTGTCAGTCAAGAAAAATGTTGTTTAAAGTGAGCAAGTCATCATCTGCTATTTTCCATCAAACTGGAAAATGTCTCTCTAAGAATTTAAGAATTTTAATTTTTTATTTTATTTTATCTTGTAGCATTACAAAAACTATTGATTCAGGTGCGTTCCAACTTTTTGATTGGCAGATCTGTATTTCTCTTATCGTTACTGGTAGAAAAACTAATTGCTATGCTTAAAAGTGATCCTGACTCTGTTGCGTTTACAGTTGTGTCTAGAGGACACCTGCAATTTGCAGGGACAACACAGGCCTAAGATTTTGTTAGGAATAAATTCCAAGAAAAGTAAATGTCATATATATATTCACAGTAGTGTGACGAGATTACAGGGAATTCTTTTGGGAGGGGTTTAAAGAAAAGGGATGAATAACAAAACCACAGTAAAAGCTGTGACAAAGCAAAAGATTGTGACATACTTTGAAAAAATAACAACAAAAAAAGACAAATATATTGATTTTTCTTAATTCTCTTACTTGTTTATAGGCTGATTCTGCCTCACACTAATAGCCCTCCCCAGAATAAGGCAAATTCTACCTTTTCATCCACATCTCACAAGACAGAGACATTCCAATCAGTATTTTTCAGCTTTCAGAATACACATTTCCTTTACTTCTGTAGGTCCTAATGAGTGGCCAAATTCCAAACCACTGAGCTGGATACACGGAAAACGTAACTACCTGCAGATGTTGTCATTTAGGCATTTGTTTAGGTGCACATGAAGTATTCCTAAAAACGTAATAAAAGAAAATTCCACTTATTGACTGCCTAATTTCAGAGACCTTAACCAGCTCAAGGTGTTCCGGGAGCACAGGATATGGTGAGGATCCTGCTTGCAGCCCAGCTGCTAAAAGCTAAAGAATTCCAGATGTGGGGCAGAGAAGGAGGATGGCGAGGGTATGAATCCAGGAACAGAGGAGGGGGTTCATTAGGCCTGGATTTTTATCCTTCCTTCTTGGAATTGTATTTTAGTTGATGGTTGTTGAATGTAGAGTGTGGAAGACAAGAGAAGAGCCCGGTGCCCAGGCTTGGAAACTTGGCTGCTGAGAGATGTACCCGTCAAAGCCATTGACTGACATGGATGCCATGAAGCCGTCTCCCAAGAAGGTGATGACGCAGCATGGAGATGACTGTCACCCAGTGTGGTAAGTGGGGCTCCACCTTGATGTAAGTTCAGAAAGGACTTCCCAGAATAGTGGGAGATGGAGAGAGAGAGACCTGGGTCCTGCCAAACAAGCAATCTTGAATCGTGAAAATGCTCCTCGGCGGCCTCCTCCACAACTGGCCGCATCCCTCATCCAAATGGGGTGGTGAAACCTGTTAGACAGCACGCTCTCGCCATGTGGCTCTCCTCCTGCTAGCTTACAACTCTTCTCAAGCTTTGTTTATGCACTGGAGATATTTAAATACCACATATATGGCGATGGTCGTGTCGTCAGGTGGCTCCTGGGGCACCGCTCTGCTCCCAGGAGCACGCTGCTTCCTTTACCTAATTACAGAGCATGTTCTTGGAGACAAAGATCTTGTCAGCCTGTTTACAAAGTGCTCCACAAACTGTATCAGGAGGTCTAGCAGAAGTTCTTACCTCACCCTCCAAGCCTTGCCTCGCACACGGCCGAGCCCGATGTGCCAGTGATATTAATAGCAGTGCAACATCGCGTTTAAAGTGTCTGCTCAGCATTTAGAGGGAGATTCAGATCAGGGACCTCAAGGAATCCCCATGACAGGGACAGCTGAGATATATACTGTTTCCCAGGAGGCAGGAGGGAGATGGGTGGCTCTCACGTTCTCCCTGTCACCACCACAAATATTTCCATCCAACCGATCTTGCTGTGACCCAGTGACAGTCTTTAGGGCTCGTGGGAGATCAGCCTCTTATGTCCTTACAAAGTGCTCCCTGCTGTATTCATGTCCAATCCTGTGGTGCCCCAGCCAAGAAGGGGGTGACTGCACCTCATCACAAGGCAGGAGTCCAGGAGTGCGTGGAACGTACATTAGAACCTTCGCTTTTTTCAAAGAATAAGAATGAAGCTATTTTAATTTCGAGAAGGAAGCCAAAGGAAAAAGAAAAGGAGGAAAAAAAACCAACCCAAACCATTTTAGTGCCATGAATTCCATGACATCAACATGAAGATAAAAGAGATGCAGAAAGAAGATAAAGAGATTAGAATATTAGAATTATTATAAATATTGCCGGTAGCACTGCCTGTTCCCAAGGCTGCCTGCCATTTCTCAACGATAAGATCCAGGTTTTCAGGTTTGGCCTTTTTTTTTTTTTTTTTTCCTATTTGTGCTGGAAGGCTTCTAGCTATTTTTTGCTTTAGCCTTCAAGATCCTCATGCTGAGGGATTCAGCCGTGTCCATGAATGAGGTTGCAGAAGGCTATAAACAAAGTTGTTTTGTTGGGAAAAGAGGAAAGCTGAGGTTGGTTAAGTTTTACCACACCGGCCAAGAGCGTGCTCTTTGATACACCTATGAAAATCCGGCCAAATTCAGTCAAATTATAAGTCTCTAAAAAAAACCTGTGGCTTGGATATAATCAGTGAGTCTTCACTAGAGTCTGGCAGCTCCAGGGCTGGACGTACACTGTAAAAAGCCAGTGATTCTCATAACTGAGGGCAGGGTTATATATTTTTCATGGGATTGGTAAAAAGTTTGATGCCGAATGTAACGAGAGGTCCAATCCTGTGCTCTGTGACACCTGAGATACATGATGTCAAGAGTTGTTGGAGCCTTGTGAAAGTTCCTGGGGGTCTGATCTGGCATCTGCTGCCAAGGAAAACGTGCACTCATCCAGCGCAGGGTACTGCTGATGCAAGATGATACTGAAATTGAAAACAAGTTTAAAAAAAAAAAGAGAGAGAAAGCATCTGCTGCTATTTCTAGAAATGTTTTTCAGATGATCCTAAAACTATAGGGAAAGTGCAAGTAACACGGTATTTTGATTTTAGCAACAATCTCACGAAAAATATCTTCCTAATCATGTTTGATGGTTGGACTCAATGATCTTAAGGGTCTTTTGCAGCCTAAACGGTTCTACAATTCTATGATCTTTTAGCTGTGTGCAGCTAAAAGGTGACACAAGAAGAGGACAATGAAGAGATCAAGAAACATGAATTAGAAACTTGTGTTCTTCATTTGCACAGCACGAACATGCCTTTTTAACCATGCACCTGAAAAAAGTGCTTAATCATTCCTATGGTCTTGACTTGGGAGAGCGCTGTGAGTATTCAAAGAATTCCTTAACCTTCTTTCAAAATGTGGTTTGCTTCTCATTCACAATCTGCTAACAATGCCACCCGCTGAGCCGGGTCAGTCCTCAATGGAATTGCCCCCCTGAACTGGGTGCCGTGCTGCTGGAAGAGGTTATCCCAGGTATCGCATAGGGAAAGGAGACACGCTGTAGGAATCAGGTGGCTGGAGTTAGGAAAGCTCCTCAGCCTACAGCTAGGGTGAGGTTCTGAGTCTATGGGACCATGATTTCTGGAAGAGGCTCCAGCACGCTTGCCTGCTGCCCCAAATTGGGCCGTATGGGAAAGCAAACACCTTGGTAACGCTGTGGTGAGGTATGGCAAGAACGGGATGGAGACTCTGACGTCTTCTGTGGCTGGGGAACTATGAACATCTTACCAGGCTGGTTCTCTTATGAGTAATTATGCGACTATATGAAGGTCATGGCTTATAAATCACCATGGACTGGACAACCGGTTAAAAAACCTGCCCTGCCCTCTGCTTTTCTGGTTATCTTAATCCCAGACTATTTGACTGCAGCTTTCCCATGCTGTTTAGTCATCGCTTTCTTCTACACTCTGATAAATCATGTCTATTATTTTTCCAATACCGTGAACTTCCATTGGAACGTCGTGTTCCCACAGTGGTTTTGTTTCAGGAGAAACAAGATGTGCTTGAGATGAGCCTGTGCCCAGACCCCAAACGACTCTAGTGAAGGGTAAGAAAATGTTGGAGTACCAGGAAGCTCTGCAGGGGTAAGTTGCTGACTTTGTCTCCCATTTTCTCTCTTTGGGGCCAGCAGAAGCACAAAACCAAGATCCTCAGGCCCTTCCGCTGGCTTCCACTGCCCAACCCACTCCTTCCCCATGGCAGAGATGTCTCTGCCTCTCCCTGTTTAGCACTTGCTTAAAAATTTCAGCCCTGTAATGATGATAATCTGAAGCCTACAAGTTTGTTTTCTTCCTTTACGTCATCTCTGAGTTAGAATTTTGTATAAAATGAGCTGAGAGGAGACCACAGCAGTAACAGCGTGATATTGCTGTGCTGCTAGCATCAGGGTTTTTCAGCGCCGAGCTGTGCAGCTGGGCACAATGCTCACTTTGAAATCCCACACCCCACACGTGATGGCTTTCATTAAAAATATTATCTGGTGATGATGGTGCTATGGAAAGAACGCTCTCATAGGCACACTTACAGACCCAGGCTGGGGAGGGAGGAGACCGAGGCATTTTTTCCATTTTCATTACTGGTTGTAATCTACAGAGGAATGATTGATTAAGTGGAGAGATCAGTATCTGACTATGGGATAAAACTTGGAGTTAAGAGTCTTCAGGGTCCTACTGTGAGATGCATGTGAAAATGGGCACACAGAGAATCGTAGAATTGTTTGGGTTGGAAAAGACTTTTCAGATCATCAAGTCCAACTGTTAACCCAGCACAGCCAAGTCCAGCACTAAGCTGTGTCCCTAATCACCACATCCACACGAGTAGATACAAGGAATATAGACCTAAGAACAGGCTTATACAAATGCTCTCTCAATCAGGAATTAATGAAGAATATCCAAGGAACAGTAATTTCCAATGTACAGCACAGTTTCTCATCTACATAGAAGGAAATAAGGTTTAGAGAAGCAGTCTCCAGATCTATTATTCAATTTGTACTTAAAATACTCCTCACTAAACCAAAGAATAAGAGCTTCTACCCCGGCTTAATCCTAACACATCAGCATGTTCAACACGTAACTCTCAAGAGTGAGCAGAGATCAAACTTACTGAGAAAACTAACACAAAACTAACCCAAAGACGTGACTTCTAGAGAAAACATTTGAAGATATAAAGAGAGGGATGGGCAACTAAACATGAAAAATCAACATCGGGAAACTAAGTCCTTCAGACTTAGCCTGTGTACAGCTTACTGGTGACCACCATCACAATGAAGGCAAACAGAAAAGGAGTCAGATGAGAAAGTAGCAACCAAAGCACGTAAATCGGGAGGTACAAGAGGAAGACTGCGGCAAAAAGTAGTAGCTTCATGCAAACGTCCCTTTTCTCTATTTTAAATCTGGATTTATACCAACAGATTAAATTTAGACTTTGCTTTGAGGTTAGAAATGAGAGCCACAAAGAGTTTCTCAGTTCCTTTCCTGGTGACCAAGTACGGCTCTGTCTTTACAGGGTTCACTGGGTGTACAGTTTGCAGACTGTACAGGGCTACGGACCGGGAAAGAGGATCGGGCAGAAACTCTGAGGCTGCCAAGCAAACCCTCTGTCTGCCTTGTAATTTTTTTGGAGCGTCTATTGTATTGCTTGCAGGCGTGAAGATTAGTGTCATAAAAGAAGTGCCACCTTCAAGGAGATTTTTTCCAAAGGTCAGACCACGCTTTTTCAGCGTATGGTGCTCCTGATTTGTTAGGAGAGCGCAGGGACTTGCTACGGGGCGAATCAAGCGCCGCTGACTCAGGGTACCCCAGAAGAGACCTTCTCTATTCCTATGGATCTGTACCTGTATATACAGCTAGATCACAGCTTTTAAAATATAAAGGAAATATTTATCTGTAAAGGAACTTTAGAAGATGCACCAATAAGATCATGACCTCGCCAGGGGGATATACGCAATTAATGAACCGTGTTGAATCGCACGTTGCAGCGATAGCGCTTTTCTTCGGTGCCACCACGTGTAGCAGCTATTCTGGAGCCATCTCTTGTTCTGTTTCCCAGCGTTGCCGTACACTGACCTGTTTGGCATCTGCACATGCTGCTGTCAAAAGCATGTTTTACTCCCACCATGGTGCTAGGATTTGTATCTATCTGACATATGATCCTCCTCTTCCCATACTCCAGCGCTTAAACTCCAGATTCATTCTTTTTGTGCTCTTTTGACAAACAGGGACGTAGTTCCAGCGTGGCCTCGTTCTTGAAAATCTGAATGGCTGCATTTTTTATGCCTGAAGGCTGCTAGCACAGAGTAGGCTTCATCTCTTCTCTTTGCAGCTTACCTGTCCTTTTCCTCTCCAGCATGCAGCACAGTTATGCTCTACTCCTGGGGATGCCTCAACCCTATAGCCCCAAGGAAAGGCAAACCTCCTCTTCTCCTGCTCTAAGGCAACAGGAGACAGATTTAATCCACAGCTGTGTCAGCCTCACCACATAAGCATGTGAAAGACCAGCCTGGTTTGAGAGGGTGATAAACATGATTAGATTGTTTGAATTGGCAGTTTTGACCGATCATAGAATCACAGACTGGTTTGGGTGGGAAGGGACTTTCAAACTCATCGAGCCCAACCCCCCTGCTGGGAGCAGGGACATCTGCAACTAGAGCAGGTTGCTCAGAGCCCCATCCAACCTCCCCTGCAATGGGGCCAGAGATGGGGCAGTGACCACCTCTTGGGGCAACCTGGGCCAGGCTCTCACCACCCTCAGTGTAACAAATTTCTTCCTTCTCTCTAGTCTTTTAGTTTAAACCCATCACCCCTTGTCCTTTCACAACAGGCCCTGATCAAAAGATTGTCCTCACCTTTCTGATAGGCACCTTTTAAGTACAGAAATGCTGCAATAAGGTGTCCCTGGAGCCTTCTCCTCTCCAGGCTGAACATGCCCAACTCTCTAAGCCTGGCCTCACAGCAGATGGGTTCCAGCCCCCAAAGGACTGGGTGTCCTAGGACTCCAAAGGTCGTATCAATCCCCTCTGTCATTTTGGAGGGAATTGTTTCCTATTTTTCTCAAAATATTTTGACATGTGAAAGTGAGCATGTGTACAACTAATTTAGAAATGGCACCGCTGTTGTTCACCTCGGTTGCGCTTCTGCATCAGGGCTGCTTTCCACATCACAGAGCAGCAGCTCCTCTGTAAATACAGGAGGCGAGGGGGCTACAGGGTGGAAGGAAGGACTTGATGCGTTTGGTCTTGATGATCTTAAAGGTCTCTTCCAACCAAAACGGTTCTATGAAGGGTTGGTAACTGCTGCTGGGCTGGAAGCTGGTTAGCTCGTCTGGGGAGGCAGCGGTGGAGGCACGAAGCATCTGGGAACTCCAGGAGGAGCCCAAGTTTGCCTCGAGGGCTGTAGAGTAAACGAATTTAGGTTATACATGAAAATGTTAAACCCGTTCTTTCGGTTCCCTCACCATGAGCAGGATCCAAGGGCTTTGGAACCAGAAGGACAATTGCCTCATTCATTTCCTGAGGTTAGTTTTTGGGGAAAAACAATAACAAACAAAAAACTGACGACTATTTGTAGCATTAACCTTGTGATTTCATGATTGGGTGCATGAATCGGATAGCAGGAAATTCAGTGGTGTAGCGACTGCAGCTAGTTACTGACTTAGCTCCAGCTAAGACCTTGATTTGATAATTTTTTATGTAACAAAGTTTACAGAGATGGCATTTTCTTTTCAAACACGCAGCTAAGGATAGAAACAAAAAAAAAACCAACAGGGGTAGTTTAGCCAAGACATTTGAAAACCACTCGGCTTTTCACTATAATTTAAAACCTTTGAGTTCCTACACTGGTGAATCTAATAAAAAAACCCATAAAATGTAATACGAAAATGACTGGGGCGAAGAGCAAGTTTGGCTCAGTTTTGCTTGTCTCTCTCTTGGGCCTAGGGGAAAATATTCCAACACAAGTCCAAATGCTTCAGTATGATGGAAAGAAAATTCCTTGTCTTTCAGGTAGCAGATGCTACTTCAGCAAGGGAAGTACAAGATACAAGCTTTGAGAGGTGGTGTTTTGGTTTAGATTGCTTCTGCTTAACCAGAACTGCTCCTCGAGAAAACTGAGGTGGGGGAGGAAGTTAGAGCCATAAATCTCCTAAATGAACAAACTCCCAGGATAAATGGAATCAGGTTTTGCATAGTAAGAATTAAATTTAATTTATGAAAACCAAAAGAAAGGGAGGTTTGCTGATGTCCCTTACAAGACCAGTGGCAGGTAAAATCCACAGAAGGGTTTTGGATCTGACCCAGCTCCCACTCACGACAGTATGGGATGGGGAACCCCTGCACCTGGGAAAAGTGAAAAAAAAATCAGGGGAACTCTGTCCATTCTGCCTTTGATCCCAATCCATATGTTCCTGAATTCAGTTCCAGAATCCACCTCCTGAATCCGTTGTGCATCTGCTGCGGAGTTCAGTCTGGACTTCCCCGGTGCCTGCTCCATGGCAGTGGTGATGGTGAAGGAATTGCCATCAGGTGGGTTGGATTTGGTGCTAGTTTTATGTATAAATATATTTTCCATTTTGTTGTTATTATTATTATTTCATTAAAGCTGTTTTGGTTTTCTCTTCTAGCACTTAAGTCTCTCTCTCTTGTTCCCGTTCTCTTCCCCTTTGAGGAGGGAGAAGGGTTAACAGAGAGCCTCTGTCATACGTCTAGTGGACAGCCCTGACCCAAAACCACATTTGAAGAAAAGAGAAAGTGATTATAGAAAATAACACATCGGTGTATTGATTCTTAAACAAATTGTGAACTTGTGGAATTTACCGCTATGGGACATGAGGGACTCTGGTAGGACTCCACTAGAAAAATGAACGAGTGAAGTGGGTATTGAAACCATCTTGTCACTACAGGTCAGATTTATTGAAAAATTTTGCAGGGTTCTGACATAAAACATTAATAAATGAAGAGTAAATCTAGAGGGGATGTATTTTATATGCATCTGGTATTTGGGTTCTTGGGCTTGCTGGGCAGGAACCACCGCTGGGTGCAAAATAAAGGGGTTCTTGCCTTCGTTTGGCAAATTTTATTCCCCTGCCCGTGTTTTCCTAATACAACCCGATGCGCACACAAGGCTTCTGGTGTGTTTCTAACGAGGTGCATGATGAGGAGGGATGGTGTAAGGTGTGAGGAACAGGAGGGATTGAGACTGCTCCGTATCACTGGGTGCAGGGGTTGACGTGTGCTTCCAGAGCTAATGGGGTTATGATCATCCCAGTTTTGTCCTCAGCTTCAAGTAGATCTTTCTCCAGGGCTCTTGGCTTGTTATGTTTCCTGTGCTGCTTGTCCCAGGAGGACAGCTGGTGTTTGTGGCTTAGGCTTTTTTCCTTTAATTGATTTTTTCCTTGCTTGTGTCAGCACTGGTGTGGCCAGAAGGGATCATTCCCCTGGACTCGACATGGGTGAGGCCGCACTTCGAATCCTGGGGTTAGTTTTGGGCCCTCCAAGAAGGACCTTGAGTGGCTGGAACATGGCCAGAGAAGGGCACCAGAGCTGGGGAAGGGTCTGGAGCAGGAGTGTGGGGAGGAGCGGCTGAGGGAGCTGGGCTTGTTCAGCCTGGAGCAAAGGAGGCTCAGGGGAGACCTTCTGGCTCTCCACAACTCCCTGACATTCAGGAGCTTGGAGCCAGGGGGAGTCCAGCTCTGCTCCCAAGGAACAAGCAGCAGGACAAGAGGAAGCAGTCTCAAGTTTCCCCAGGGGAGGTTTAAGTTGGAGCTGAGGACTAATTTCTTGCCCTTTGGGGTTGTCCAGGCGTGTGCCAGGCTGCCCAGGGCAGGGCTGGAGTCCCCCTGCTCCCTGGAGGGGTTTCCAAGGCGTGGAGATGTGGTGCTGAGGGACAGGGCTCAGTGGTGCCAGAGCAGGGCTCGGGGAATGGGTGGACTCAATGAGCTCACTGGTCTCTTCCAACACAAAGCATTCTACGATTCTGTGATTTGTTTTCCAGCCCTGTTGCACGTTTTCTCCAGCCTCATTGCTTGACACAGGGAGGCTCATTTTACATTGACTTTACGCATTTTGTACTCCTTTTACGCTGAGCGTGGTGAGACCCTGGCCCAGGTTGCCCCAAGAGGTGGTGGCTGCCCCATCCCTGGCCCCATTGCAGGGGAGGTTGGATGGGGCTCTGAGTAACCTGCTCTAGTTGCAGATGTCCCTGCTCCCTGCAGGGGGGTTGGACTAGATGAGTTTGCAAGGTCCTTTCCAGCCCAAACTAGTCTCTGATGCTATGATTCCATGACACGAGGCAGCGCTGTGTGGTGCCGCCTGGGGATGGATGCTCTGGGTTGCGAGTGGAGACAGGAACACTGGACTCTGATTTACAAGAAAAGATTAAGAAAAAAAAAAGTTCGCTTTCTTTTTTTTTTTTTCAAAAAGCAAAAAGTGTGCTGACTTTCCAGGACCGCGCTCACGGCCGGTTAAACAAACACTTGCAGTCCCCGCTGCCGCAGCCCAGGCTGCCTCTACAGCCCCTCCGAGCCCCCCCCGGCTGCCCTCCCTCCGCTCCCCGGGGCCGGTTCTGCCGGGGGCAGCG